>VMDO01014009.1:0-56107 GCA_007922755.1 Pedetes capensis | reverse complement strand
TTGTGCGCATTATCTCCACTAATTTTTCTTAACATGTTATACCATAAGTTGCATTGCTATGAAAAACTAGTCCAAGAATTTCATGGAATTTCACATCCTAAGGGCATAGTATAATTGTAAACAAATGTATATAGAAGACCCAGAGCAATGTTGTATAAGTTAAAACAAACATTCAAATTATCTAAAGATGAACAAATATTATCTGGAAATTTTTTAAATAAAAAGTTATATTACCATAAAATAAAAATTCATCAGATTTTCAGTTCTTCTATCTTTCTCCTTATACTTTCACAAAAATCTCCAAGAAATTATACAAAATTTTAGCCAAAATTCCATTATATATTTCAGATATTAAAAGTGATAAATTAGAGAGGCAATAATAATGATAATAGTAAATATTTCTCATGCTCAGATCAAGACATTCATTCTATGAAGCAAAAATGAAAGATAAAGGCCAATAAGGGAGAAGGACTTGAGTTGCAGATCTGCCACATTCTAAATCCAGAAGGAGACGGAAGATGACAGACATTCAGCTTCTGCAGCAAAGGGGACCCTGAGGGTGCTCTGCCTATCAAGGGGATCAGCAGGTTTGGGCTCTGAAACCAGGGAGTTAAATGGGATTCACATCGTGAAGGAAAGTTGAAAACTTTGCTATTAAATACCACTTGGTGATGCTGAGGCATTGGGTTTAGAAAAGACCCCCATAGTAAGAACTAGAACCAAACCACTTCCTATTTTTGTTATTGAGTTTTTAATATCCATAATAAAATGGCCAGGCAGGAATATGAGCCACATATATAGAGCTGGCTGTGGATGATGTGTTATAACAACCCAAGAGCATGTGATCATTAGACAAAAGTAAGCAAAGGGAGAGAGAAAGAGAAAAAAGAGACAGAAGAAGAGACAGAGACAGGGAGATAGGGACAGTAGGAGCCTGCCCAGCAGAGTTCCAAAACAAGGAATGCTAAGAATACCAATTGGTATAGTTTTAAAAGAACTCAAATCCTTAAGTTACTGCCTAATTAAATAATATAACAATTTGAAAAATAATTCAGAGTTTATATTTAAGACTATCAGTGATATAAAATATTACAAAATATAAAACAGGAAATTACTTTTAAAAAATGAAGCATCAGCATTTATATTTGAAAGAAATCACACTTAAAATATTTCCTAAAAAATAGTCACTCAATTTAAAAATAATCTATCAGTGGAATTAAATGTAGGATGATGAAGAGGTACTACAATATTTGAAATAGTTGTTGTTGTTGTTGTTAGGTGCCATCCAGTCGGTATCCGACTCATAGCAACCCTCATAGGGTTTTCAATGTCTGAGTGCTTCGGGATTGCCTTGGTGTGGATTGCCAGGCCCTTTTCCCATTTTTGCGGTGCTGGGAATTGAACTCGGGACCTCAGAGACTGCAGCGCAGCACTCTAACCACTGAGCTAAATCCCAGCCCATTTGAGATAGTAGTGCATGAAAAATCAGTCAAAAGCACACAGGCATAGAAATAGTTGGAAAATACGCACTTGTATCAGGAATGATGCTGAAGATCACATGATAGAATTATATCAGATCAATGACCTTTTCATTGTAAATACATTTTTTTACCAATATAAACAATAACTATACATATGAAATTCACCAGATGACACATACAGGAATCAAACTGACTATATTTGTTAAAAGAGATGCTGGAAAAGCTCAATATCAAAAGTCAGAAGGAGACTGGGTGCTGACTGTAGATCAGATCATCAACTGCTCATTTGCAGGTTCAAATTGAAAGTGAAAAAAATTAGAACAAGTGTATGAGCACCATAGTATGACCTTCAGTATATCCCATCTATGTTCAGGAACAACCTCAAGAACAGATTTGATGTGTTCAGCACTAGTGATCAAAGACCAAATAAGTGTGGCATGACATCAAAGGCATGATTCATGAGGAAAGCAAAGGGCGATTAAAAAGATAGGAAAAAAGAAAATAAAAAGCTACATGACAACAGAAACTCTGAAATTTGTTCTTAAATGATGAGCAGCTAAAGTAAAATGGAGACATGATGAAGTTAAAGAACTAAAAAGAAGATTTCAAAGGGCAGCTCAAGAAGATAAAATCCAATATAATGACATGTGCAAAGAGCTAGAGACAGAAATCAAAAGGGAAGAACATACTATGTTTTTCTGAAGTTTAAGGCAACGAAGAAAAATTCAAGCTTCCAGTGGCAATAGTGAAGCATCTACAGTAAAAATATTAAATGACACAGGAAACATCAAAAGAAGATGGAAGGAATACACAGAGTCATTATACCAAAAAGAAATACTGGATGACCAACCATTTCTAGATATTGCATATGATCAGGAGCCAGTGATACTGAAGGATGAACTGGAAGTTGCCTTGAAGGAACTGGCAAAACACAAGCCTCCAGGAACTGATGGAATACCAATAGAGATGTTTCAATAAACAGATGCAGCACTTCAGGCGCTAACTTGCATGCAATATAACTAAAAGACAAATGCACTTTTAAATTATGTAAGAATACTATTAAAATACACATCCTCTTTTTTCATCTTTTAAATTGCAAGCATGTAATTTTTTCTGTCTTATATATATTTGAACACATAGAAGAGTACAGAGAGTAATATAACAAGAGTTCATCTACTTTTTATTGCTGTATAACACATTTCCAAAAATTTGGTGGTTTAAAGGGAACTTTTTCAATCTCATAATTTCTGTAGGTCAACAATCATGGCACAGCTTAGCTTGTCCTGTTTCAGGGACTCTCGTAGACTTTAAGTGCCAGGAAGGTCTGTAGTCATTCCAAGGTTCAAATGAGGAAGGTTCTGTTTCCATACTGAAGCCCAATATTTCTCATGGACTGTTGGACTGAGGGCCTCAGTTCTTTGCTATTTGTTGGTCTAAGCCCACCCACAGTTCCATGATACATAGACTTCCTCTTAGTGTAGCTTGCAACAGGGCCACATGATTGATCAGAGCCAGCAAATGAGAAGAGTGTAAGAGAGAGAGAGAGGGAAAGAGAGAGGGAGGGAGGGAAGGAAGGAAGGAGGGGAGAGAGAGAGAGAGAGAGAGAAGGAAGTGATAATAAAAAACAAGCAAGCAGAATACAAACAAACCTCAGATTGTTCATTATTTTTGGAGAATTACATGAAAGAACTGCATTAGAACATGACATAAAGTAGGCTTTAATAACATCTATAAAAGTGTAACCAAAAGTGACATAGCAGTTGCACAATGCTAAAATCCAATGCTGTCTTGCTCTGTACCCCACCATTTACCAATAAAGGGAGAAAATGAAAAAAGATCCTAAGCCTAAGCAATTATCTTGCAAAAGAATCAACCATGGGAAATGGGAGGAAGGCAGCTAACATCACAACAGGGTTCAAAGGCATTGCTGGTTTTTTTTTAAGTTTAGAGTGTTTGTGAAAAACTAATCATAATTTATTTCCAATTTGTTTTTGTTTGATTATAGTAATACTTGTCATTTTTATTGGGGAATGTGAGGCCGACCCATGAAATAAAGGACAAATTGAATGTGCTAGAGATTAGCAAGAGGTTAAAGGGATGAAGGAAAATACCATATACCTCAAGATCTCAAACTAACAACACCTTTTAAAAATAAGTGTTTTCATCTGAAATAGGGAGTTTCAAAGGTCTGTCATATATAACTATTCAGATTTAGCAAAACTTCTTATTTATTTCTTCTAAAATGACTCAAAACTTGACATTCTATCCACAAAAATCTTATTCCATATTTTTTTCAGGAATATATTATTTTCTAGTACAAAGTTATCAAAAAGCAAAATGCTAAATCTTCTCCTAAGTGACCTGATTGTTTTATCTTTGAAATTTTAGTAATTTTTTATATTTCAGGAAAATGTATAAATGAATTTTGGGGTAGTCTCTTGTAGAAGAGTGATACAGCAGTAAGGCATGTCAAAGCAATCCACTCTTATAATGATGACATCTCATTTTATGAACACAGGCCACATTTCAATGAATAAATTCATAAAGTCTCACCGCTCTGTGACCCCATATCTACAGTCAGTTTTATTTAGTCCCATCCCAGCTCATTACTGCCATAACAAAAGCAGTCTTTCTGTTCCACTTCTGATCTTATCTGCCCTTGAAAGGTAAAGAAACATAAAAGAACCAAGTAATCTCTTCTGTTTTCTTTCTTTAAATGACCAGTAAACTTTTCCTTTAGTCTTCATTAGACTTCATTAATTCAAAATAAGTATACTTTTTAAAATAGATTACTTTCTTAGATTGTACAACTATACTGAGAATATAATTGTTCCTATCTTCAGATTTCTATCTTTGAAAAATGCCTTTGTAGTAGATGAAGTCTCATTAACAACAGAAATTATACTAATGATACTGAGAAGATGTGGTTAGATAGAGGATTGAGTCCTGGTAAGATGTTCACAAGGTCCGAGCCAAATTATTAAGATGCTGCCATAGGGTCTCTTAATGATAGGCACAGTGTATCATTCTTTATCACTCTCTTCCAAGGCATGGTATCTAGAATGTTGCCAATTCACATGTACACATGGCTCGAAGATGTTAATAAGTATGTAAGATCTGAGAGCCACGAGATGATTTATGGTGCAATTGTTTTTTTTAGATACAATAGAGGGACCCTCATAGAGTTTCCATTGGCTGATTGTTTTGGGATTTTTTTGAGGAGTGGATTGCCATGTCCTTCTCACTTTATTGCAGTGCTAGGGATTAAGCCCACATCCTCAGAAAGTGCAGAACAGCAGTCTACCAACTGAGCTAAACCCCAGCCCCACAGTGCAAGTAGTTACCCCAAAAATCTAATAGAAGTCAGATAAATGTGGTAGATTTACAAGAAAGAACAATCACTTTTGCTTCTCAGAACTCACAAAAGGAGAATCATAGATAAAAGGGAATAAACTCATAAGGACAAAGAGGAAATGAGGTGACATAAGATATTTTAAGAAATCTTAGGAATGCAGGAAGTGAGAGAGGGGAGAATTGGTAAATTAGAAAAACAGAAATAGTTTATTCTAAGAGGCTTCAGAGTGGAGAAGCAAAAAGTAACTGAGAAAATCTTTCTGAACCACAAAGATGATCCAGGATTTGGAAGCATAACGTAAAAGTGGATGGTAGCAGAAATGTCAAGGACTGTAGAGAGTGATTTAACATTCAAGATTATTCCTTGCTGTGTCTAGTGAGCCTGGTGGGTCTCTCCCTCACATGCCCCTGCACCACCCTTTCTGCAACTGCTTAATATTCATTTCTCCCCAGGTCCTCTGTTCTCAGAGATCCAAAAGGTAACAGAAGTTGGGAATAAACAATGCATAAGAAACATGCAGATTAAGTTGGGATTCCCAAACTCTTATCACTAATAATAAAAATGGATGGAATATAGATATTCAAATACCTATAGCTAGCATATATGTCCCAAAGAAGAGCACAGGAAGAAAGTAAACTAGCACAGAAAGAACATATAAACTGTACTAAAATAAAAGGTGATTGTTGTTAGGTGCTGTAGAGTCAGATTCGACTCATAAAGACCCTATGTATAACAGAATGAAACACTCCCCCAAACGGTGCCATGTCCAGCACTATTGTCAATGCTCTTCTGCTATTCATAGGGTTTTCAATGGCTGATTGTTTCAGGAATGGGCTTCCAGGTCCTTCTCCCAAGCCTATAGCACCTGGTGTTCCCAGGCAGTCTCCCATCCAGGTACTAACCAGGCTCAACCCTGCTTAGCTTCTGAGATCTGACAAGATTAGAGGTCAGGCTGGTACAGCAAAATAAAAGCTTGGATAATCAAGTAGTATAATCTTAATGCTATAAAGATGGATGTACTCAATCATTATTCTTATATATTACTTATGTTTAATATAATATTAAAGACATTTGTAGTAAATGAATATTTTTCAGGTAAGAACTTAAATCTGTACTATAAAAATGAGGGGCTGGGGTTTAGCTCAGTTGGAAGAGTGCTGCTCTGCACTCCCTGAGGCCCTTGGTTTGATCCCCAGCTCCACAAAAATGGGAGAAAGATGTGGCAATTCACTTTCAAAGCAATCTCAAAAAATAAGCCATTGAAAACCCCATGAGAGTCTCTAGGAGTCAGACATGACTCAGTGGCACCTAACAACAATAATATAAAAGAGTCATAGAGCTCTATCTTTGAATAGTAATATAATATTGCACTTATTCACCCAACAATGTTAAGTAGAATGTTTGCTTCTTTTTGGATTCAGATGATATCCAAGAATGACTAAGGATCTCTTTGTAATATAAGCTATTGTATTGATCAGCTTACTATAAGAAAAATTTTGGTTAATAATTAACTCATTTTTTAGAAAACATTAAGCTTAGCCAGAGGGCATGGCACACACCTATAATCTCAGTGGCTGGGGCGGATGAGACAGGAGGATTGTGAGCTCTCAGCCTATCCATTAGTGTCCATAATTCTGCTAACTGTTCAAGGCATTCTAAGCCCTTATTATCATGCTCCCCATAATTCTTCCACCCTATGTCCACCACAGAATTCCAAAGCCAGTTATAAATTTTTAGATTTTTCTTTGTTATTTATCATAGCAACCTACTTCTGTTGTTGTTGTTAGGTGCCGTTGAGTCGGTATCCTACTCATAGCGACCCTCCTAGAGTTTTCAATGACTAAGTGCTTCGGGATTGCCTTGGGAGTGGATTGCCAGGCCCTTCTCCCATTTTTGCAGTGCTGGGAATTGAACTCGGGGCCTCAGAGACTGCAGCGCAGCATTCTACCCACTGAGCTAAATCCCAGCCCACATGACTTTGGTACTCCTAGGTACCAAAATTTTTATTTTTTTATTAATCCTGTACTGATTACCACAAACTTAGGACTTTTAAAATGAACAAATCTTAGGGTTCTGGAATTTAGAAGTCAAAAATAAAATGGATTGCTCAAGAGCTATGTTCCTTCCAGGAGACCCTAGAGGAGAATCTATTTCCTTGTTTTTTCAGCAACCACAAGGGGCTCACATTTTATAGCTCATGGCCTCCTTCCATTTTCCATTCCATTGCTTATGGCCCCCTACCATTAATTATGTAGCTCGGTCGTTCTTCTGTCATCCCAACTCCACCTCTGTCTCTGATACTGAAGCCTGCCTCTTTTCTTTCTCCTAAAGAACTTTGTGATAACATTGAACGCAAAGTGATAATCTCTTCATCCCATGATCCTTAGCTCAATCAATCAAGCAAAGTCTCTACCAGTGGAGACAACCTATACACAGCATGCAGGGATTAGGATGAGGACATCTGAGCAGCCACTGTTCTGCCTACCATAGTGTTACAGGGTTACTTCTTCCTCCCTTTACACGGCATTGTAAGCAGTTGCCTCCATGCTCACTCTGAAGGACATAATTAATATGTCCTGTTCAACATGTACAGAGTTGTGTTTCAGACATTCTACTCTACAGAGGGACATAGTAGGGGGAAAACCAAACCAAACCAACCAACCAACCAAAAAACAAAGCTTATCACAACAAAGGAAGTCCTTAACAGCTATCTAATTCACTATTCTTAATTATAAAAGAGTCATACAACATGGATCATACAAATCCAAAGTCCATAATATCTATTCATGAAGAAATAGAAATTACTTACAAAAGAAATACTAAGAGAAATCTGAAGAGAAATTCTATAATAAAAGATACTCTGGTTTCTCTTCAGATTATCTGCACATTTTACCTTTTACAAAAGATAAAGAGACAATTGTCTAATGCTAACCTAGTTTTTTGATGCTTAGCTAGACTGTTTCTTGTACTTAGTTATTGCTTTCCTATGTCTGGGGTGTTTGTGTAGAGGATATGCTTTCCTTATTCATTTTTTATGTCTTATTTTGTTGTTCTTTCATCTTGCATTTTGGTAGTCGTTGTAGCCCTAACTTTATGTCTATTTTTATTCCCTCAGATTTCTGTGCATTTTTTAGGGGGGGTATAATGGTCTGTTTTTCCTTTTTCTTAGTAGGTGCCTGTACTCCAAAATTTTATTTTGCCAGTCACACCACTTTGCCTTGTTGTTGGTGGTGGGTGGTGTGTGCTGTTATATGTCATAAAAAATGGATTCTTGGACAGAATAGCTCATTCACTAAAACAGAGTATATTGTATATATTAAAATTATATGACTTTAAGTTTTAAATAAAAACCATAAAATTTAAGGTCAGGAAAATAGTCTAGATTGTACACAGTAAGAACAAAGGAAAGATAAGTTATCATGATGATCTAGCAATTCAGTGTAATATCCATGACAGCAAAATCTCAGAGAGCAGAAGTGACAAGATGAGGTCAGAGCACAGAGCCATATTCTTGTGAAAAAGAATAAACATGTTTAGAAATTCCAAGACAAACAAATGGTGGTACTGTCATGTACAAACCGGAAAGCTAATTAAAATTCAGAATTTTTATTTTATATAGTTGATGAGATTTTTGGTAAATGAGTTTATTTTGCCCCCAATATCATTATATATACAATAAGTCACCCTCATTTGTGGCATATTAGGAGATTTATTGCATGACATATTCCTGTAAAGAACGGTCTTCCAGCTATCATATTTTTAAATTATATTTAATAGATTAATATTAAATGATTTTAATATTAATATCATCTATTATTAAATATAATCTAATATTAAATAATATTTAATAGCATTTTAGAGTTAGTTTGTAAATAAAACATGGGTGACATAAGATTGCAAACTAAACTATAAATTAAACAATTTTTCATAATATAGTAGTAATGGTAACACTTGTAGACTTGAGTGTTCAAGTTATGTAGACAGTTAGAGGAAGAATAATTTCCTTATTGTACTTAATCGATAGTAGGAACTGCTGGAATTTGGTCACCCATGAAATAGAAGTTTACATGATAAAGCTTACCAACAACAAAATAAATAACTAAAACTATCAGACATGATGTACCATTTCTGTAATCCCTGCAATTAGAGTAGCTGAGGTGGAAGGACTGTAAATCTGAGGCTAAAGGCATCCTGTGCAACTTAATGAAATCCCATCTCAAAGTAAAAATAAAAGGGCAGGGGTACCAGGAAAGCTGTAATAGAGCATTTTCTTAGTAAGCACAAGGTTCTAGGTTCAACCTTGCAATACTACCAAAAAAAAAAAAAAAAAAAAAAAGTAAAAATGTGTTAGAGAAAAAGGGAAGGGGAAATTGGAGCAGAAAAGTTTGGGGCACATTTTTCATTTTCCATAGCAGAAAATCAAAAGATGCAGCTTAAAGCTGATAAAGCAAGAAGCAGCTTCACACTTACAGAAGAATCTATTGAATTATGCTAAAGTGTAATGATTATAACATGGGTACCTTGGAAAGTAGGACTCGGAGTGGAGGTTAAGTGGAAATACAATCAACAGGTTAATATATTTTTTACCAACTGCATTAATAGTTTTTCATAGTCAGTTTATTTACATTTTTAATTAATGAAAAGCTCATCCTCACTTCCTCCACCCAATAGGAAACCTCAAATGATTTCATCTATCCTCCATCCTCCTGAAAAACAAAATCAACACTGGTCTAATAGTCCCAATAGTCTTCTTTTTTTAAATTGCTTCTAGCATATTTTGTATTTAGTCATAGGTAATTTATTGTTTAGTTTATATACTTTAAAAGTATTTCCTATGTACTTAATGCATCTTTTCAAATCTAATCTCCTTTAAAAGACTAAAGATATTCTGTTCATTTTTCAAGAATTACTTGCTATTTCTAGTCTCATAGACTGTCAAGTACAGGGTCAGTGATTTATATGTACTTATGAAATTGAATTATCGTTAAGCTGGTTGACACATACAAGTTTGAACAGGCCAAATATGTAACTGAGCAGAGTAAAGAGACCTTCAGAAAAAAAAATTGGCACTGTTAGGGGAAAAAAAGATAAGTTTGATCTCTATTTCTAAATACATAGTAAGTTGTATAGAACAGTGAGGGAGAATTGGAAGAGAAATATCTTTTACCAATGCCATTGATTTCCTAAAAAATAAATCTGTTCATGTTATTTTAGTGATTCAAAAGAAAATGAATTGGGTTATTCCTTATCATATCTGAATTAAATCTTAATTAGTATAATGTAAAACTTCCACTGCAATCATGCTGCAAAGCTGCCTGTTTAGCTTTATGCTTTTTCAGAGTCAAAAAAAATGTGCCTGACACAATTACACGGGAAAAACCCGGAGCAGATTAATTTCAGACTCTCTTGCAATGGGATTCCTGTTTCCTAATGACTAGCATTGTCTGCAGCCATCGCACAGTGGCAATCTGATCGCATCTGATCTCAAAACCTAAGGGTCAGGCCCAGTTAGTCCTTGGGTGATAGACTGCCTGGGAACACCAGGTGCTGTAGGCTAGGGAGGAGGACCTGGCAACCCACTCTTGAAACAATCAGCCATTGAAAACCCTCTGAATAGCAAAGAAGCACTGACAATAGTGCTGGCATGGCATAGTGTTGGAGATGTTTCATTCTGTTGTGCAAAGACTCACTATGAGTCAGACATGACTTGATGGCACCTAACAACAACAATAACTGGCACTCATGTGAGGTTTATAAGGTAAAAGATCGTGACTATAAGAATTTTCAAGACAAATTAGCAGATGTGTACAATGAATAAGCCTAGAATTGAAATATATAACATAGGACTATATTCAAAAATTAAATTATATATTTAATTAAATAAATAGATTTTAAGTACTCTTAAAGAAAAAAGTGACTATGTGATATATATTGATATGCTTCACTTACAGAAACTGTTTTACTATTGATACATCCCATAATGACATGCTATAAACCTTAAATATCCACAAAAAATCATTTAAAATATTCAAGAATGTTTAATTTCTACTTGTTTTTGATAAGCTTGAAGTAAGAAATCTCAATTTGTTTTTATAGTCTACCTTAGCTTATAATATTTTTATGCATTGAAAATTGACCTAGTATTATCATGTTCTCTTACTCAGAATTTAGTTACACAAATACGGTTATAATACTGAATAAACTTTTGTCAATAGTACCTCCTTTGGATGAAGGGTTATAATTAACTTACTTACTAAAATCTAAATTCTCATTTCAAATCTTTCCAAAAGAAAAGAGCTATAAAAGGAAAGCATAAAGAGTTTGACAGCTTAATCACCTCAATATGTCACTTCGAGAATTGTAAACTGCTGTCAGATTTTGCTGCTTTTGAGACTGATAAAACTGGTATTACAAAGATCAAGTGCTATGGGAAAGTGTCACATTTCAAGATACCATGGGGATGAATATTGAGAGGAAGAATAAACACAATTGCACTTCAGAGATTAGATCAGTTAAACACTAAAAAGTTAGCACCACATAGGCAGCATCACAAACATAACCTTAAAAAGATGACTGATTTGCAAACTATACAGTTCTATTATTACTTGAGCTCATGCAAAAAGATGCTCTGCAAAAATTTTTAAGTAACAGTATAGAATTTTAGACCAAATTCTCCTTAATATTCCTTATTCACTTGCTCTAGTGGTGCATTTATTTTTCACAGAACAAAAAGAAAATAGCAAAATATGTATATGAGTTACTCCAGGTGAAGAGTCACAATGCCTACTAATTCACCATAATTTCAATGTACATCTCATTAGAGATGATGCCATTAACTGTTGGTTCTTGTATTAATCCATTTTCCATTGTTAATAACACAGTCTCACACATGTCTGTCAGCTTGTCATGCTACCGGGGCTTATGTGTTCCTGTGATGCCAAAAGCTGTGCCACCGATATTTCAGATACCAGCAGGTTCACCCATGGTGATTAGGTTTCAACTGAGTTTCCAGTCTAAGACAAAATAGGGGAAAGGACCCAGCAGTCCACTCCCTGAACACTTCACCATTAAAAACTGTATGAATAACACAGCATCACTGTCAAATATTGTGCCAGAAAATGAGCCCCCCAGGCTGGAAGTCATCAAGAAATGACTAGGGAAGAGTTGCTTCCTCAAAGTAAAGTCCACCTTATTGATTAGAATGGAGTAAACCCACTAAACTCCTTTTTCTGATGTGGCACCACTCAAAATGAAAAGAAGCACAGTGCCTGCAACAATGGGCTCAAACATAAAAAAGATCGTGTGTGTGACACAGTGTCTAGTAATGTTTTGTTCTGTTGTACACGGGATCACTATGAGTCAAATCCAACTTGATGGCACCTAACAACCACAGTAACACAGTACTACAGACTAGGGAAATTTTCACAAAAGAGAAGTTTACTTTGGCTTGTGGTTCTGGAGGTCCACGGTCAAGGGGCTGCCTCTGGTGATGGCTTTCTCCTGACAGAGGACCGAATGGGTGTAGGCCATTGCCTGACAATACTGGGAGCACATGGATATACATCCTCTGGTCTCTCTCTCCTTCTAAAGCCAGGAGTATTCGATTATGGAAGCTCCATCCAATGAATTTATTCCATCCTTAGCACCTTCCCAAAGCCTCACCTCTAAACACCACAGTCAGATAAAGCGTCTACCATCTTTATACTCTATTAAGGATATTAAACTCCAACATGAGTTTCAGAGGGGGCAAAGCATATTCAAACCACAGCAGATCTTTTAGTAGATTTAACTGGGGCTACACATTCCGGAGGGAGAATATTGTCCTCCATTGATTTCTTCTGAACTCTGCCTCAACAATGGCACAATATCTCTCTGCAAAGAGATCGATTCCCTTGCTGCTGTGCAAGTTGTTTGCTGCTCTTTCCTTCCCTGAATTCAGCCTGGCTACCTCCCTCCATCCCTGATTCTGGGTCATTTCTCTCTTTCCCAGCTTCAAGTTAATGTTTCAGGGCAGCTTTGATTTTCTGTCATCAGATGTGGATTAAGAGGTGGGTCAGCAAGGCAGATGCCTGAGGCAGCATCTTAAAGGGATGTGTTCCAGGAGAGAAAACTATTTGCCAGAACTCATTCCAGGAAGAATGCAGCAGCGCAGAACTGGAATGAAAACCTGGATCACTCCCTCAGTTAGAGGATAAAATTAGTTTGGGGCTTGGTGAAGACTGGTAGGTAGTCAACAACTTGACCTCTACAAAGAAAAGATCCTCTCAGAGACAGGGCATTTCATTTGGTGCTTTGCGAGTTTGGGCTAGGGATGAATTTCCTTGGACCATAAAAGAAAGCTTACTGTTCCCTCACTGTCTCAAATAAGCAGAATCTCCCTAATAAAAGATAAAAGTAAAAAATATTCACAGACTATCAGTCTCATGGGATGCCAAAGCATCAGCTGCCTCATTTCCCATGAGGATCTTTCCTTTCTTACCTGAGGAGAGCAATGCAGGATGAGGCTGCTAGAAAACCAACCAACAAAAAACTCACTCATCAAATGTTCCATGTCTTATGATGCAAGTAGCTATTGTTCTGCATAATAACTCTGGGAAAGAAGAGATTATAGAAGCAAAATCTTTATTTTAAAAGATAGTATACAAAGAAAAAAAGTAGTATACATATTGAATGGAATGTCATTCAGTCATGAAGAGGTATTTGCCATTTGTAGCAAAATGGATGGAATTGGAGGATATTACAGTAAGTGAAATAGGCTAGACACAGAAAGACAAATACTAATTTTCTCTCTTGTGTGGAAGCTAATAAAAGGCAATCTGATAATAGAATAGTGATTGGTAGAAGATGGGAAGGATTAGGTGGGAGGATAAAAGGAGATTGCATAATGTGTACTAAAACATAGATAGACAGAAGGAATAAGACCTACTGTTCTGTGACACAGAGGGATGACTATAGTTTGTAATAACCTATTATAAAGTCATACCACTCTGGCCTCTTATCCTACCCGATCTCAGAAACTAAACAGGGCCGGGACTGGTTAGTCCTTGGATGGGAGATTGCCTGGGAATATCAACTGCTGCAGACTTGGGAGAAGGACATGGGAACCCACTCCCAAGACGACCAGACTTTCAAGACCCTGTGAATAACAGAAAAATGCTGACAGTAGTTCCAGGAATGCCACAGTGTCAGGGAGTCTTTCATCTCCTATACCTAGGGTACCTATGAGTCATACCCAACTCAACAACACCTAACAACAAACAACATATTTTATGAACATCTAGAAGAGAAGAACTCAAAGGCCTCACACATGAAGAAATGAAGAAAAGGGAAGTGCTAATTACTTTTACTTGATCCCTGCAGACTTTATGCACACATTGAAACTTTACGCTATACTATACTTGGTTCATCAGACTTTTGTCTCTGTGACAAATACTGGAGAGAAGCAATTTAAAAGCACAGAGATTTATTCTGGTTAAGAGTTTCAGAGGTTTCAGTCCATCATCAGTGGACTCCATTGCTTTTAGCCCATAGTAAGGCAGAAACATCATGGTAGAGGGACATGGTGGAGGAAAGCTTTTCACATCATGGCAACCAGGAAGTGAGGAGGAAGACAGGAAGTGAGCAGGAACAAGGTATATTTCCCCCAAAGATATATCCCCAGTGTCCAGCTAGGAACCAACAACTGAAGTTCCCAGCATCTCCCAAGATAATGCCACCAGCTAGGGACCAACCCCTCAACAAATGAGCTTGTAGAGGAGATTTCCTATCCAAAGCACATTGTGTTTAGTGGTGTAGGTGCCATTGAGTCATGTTTGAACTCCTCATGACCCTATATACAACAGAATAAATCCCTAATCAACACTGTGCCATGCACAAAATCCTTTTATGTTTGAGCCCATTGTTGAAGCCACTGTGTTTCTTCTCATTTTGAGTCATGCCACATTAGCAAAAGGAGGCCCCAGGGGCTTTATTCTATTCCTATCATTAAAGTCGACTCTACTTTGAGGAGATAACTCTTCCCAAGTTGTTTCTTGAATGCCTTCTGGTCTAGGGAGGCTCATTTTCTGGTACGATATTTGACAGTAATTCTCTGCTATTGATAGGGTTTTCAATGGCTAATTGTTTTGGGAGTGGGCTCCCAGGTCCTCCTTTTTAATCTATTTTAGTCTGGAAGTTCATCTGAAACCTGTCCATCATTGGGGGCCCTGCTGGTATATACCAGTGGCTTAGCTTTCAGCATAGTAGCAAAATGTAAGCCCCCACAGTATGAGAAGCTGACAGACACATGGGGGATTCAAACCATAGTAACCATTATTATGTGTGAATAATGCATGTTAGTAAAATAATAGAATTCAAAAAAATCCTTTGTATTTTAAAAAATGTATGTGTCTAGCACTTGAACCCAGTAGAAATGAGTGCTTGATATATGATTATAAAGTTTATTCTCAACAAAATGTTCTGTAATTTTACAACTAACTATTCTTATAGATTTGTGTAAATACTGGAAAATATAGCCAGAAATTTAGTCTCTGTAGTTTGACATTATATATTTATATAATTCACAAAAAGTCAAAACAATCCTCTGCAATGTCAAAACAAATGGTAACTTCCTTCATAAATATGCTTTTGCTTTTTAAACACAGATGACATTTGTCAGAATGCTTACCAGGTATTTGGTGGCATCATTAATATCTAGAATGTCAACACATCCTAGATGGTTTTTTAATACTTTAGTTTTAGTAAGGTCTTTCCCTGTAGTACTGTGATCAATACAAAATAGTTTATATTCTTTGTGCTTTCTCACATAGCTTCCAAGATCACTGTTACCTATGTAAGAAACTTGAGATAATGGTCTCTGTAGTCTGGATCATCATTAAACTCATACTTAACCATTTCTGCCTTAAGGTTTTTTAATCTCTTTTTACATATAAATCTCCTCTTATTGTTAACTTTTTACTATTAATATAGCACATTATCCTGTATGCACATCTTTATCTCTCCCTCTTCCCTTATACAGTTATCAGTGAACAGGCCCTTCAGGTTTTCAATCCATACAATCTCCCCATCTACTCTGCCATCAGTACTATCCAAGCTACAATCTCCCCTCAAGATGATTTTTAAAGATAGGTTCCTGAGGACAATTCTTATTACCAATTTTGTTCCTTTCCATTTATTTCCAAACTGTAGCCATACTGTAAATATATAAATTCCCTTTCTAGGCTTCCCAAGCAAAAAAACAAAAGTGATTATTTTATATATGGAATTTCTTTCCAACTTGAAAAAAGTTATAATCTGACCATTTCTTATACAAAATAAACCCTAGATGGTGTTCAAATGGTAAGTATATAAACAGTAAGTATATTTGATAGTCCACAAAGAAAGCAAATATTTATAATATTGAAGGTCTTCCTAAGCAAAATAAAACTCATGAATCCAAGAAGAAAATAGTTTATAACTTATATGAGAAAAATAAAATTTTCTATGGAGAAATATGATAATGAGTGACAAAAATGATAAGCCAGGAAAAATAAAGTATATATCACAGAAGGATAATTGAAAAACCATGCTTCCTATCAAAATAAGTAATCAAAGGAATGATTACTTTCCAAAATAAAAATGATCAATAAATATATTAAAGTGTATTCAATATTCATCATTTCCAAAATAAAAGAGTAAACCAAAACAAGATGCTATTTATTCCTGTCATATTGAATAATATTTTGTAAAATCTGAAGACACCTGTGCATTGGCAATAGTGTGTGGAAATGAAGAACCTGAAGCTCTAAGGGATTTCATTAATGCAACATTACCGATAAAAACTTTTACTGAATGGGGCTGGGATTTGGCTCAGTGGGTAGAGCGCTGTGCTGCAGTCTCTGAGGTCCCGAGTTCAATTCCCAGCACCACAAAAATGGGTGAAGGGCCTGGCAATCCACTCCCAAGGCAATCCCGAAAGAGTCAGCCATTGAAAACCCTATGAGGGTCACTATGAGTCGGATACTGACTCGATGGCACCTAACAACAACCTAATATATGAGAAATATACAATGAAATGGTTCATGATCAAGGAATCCCATTGTTCCAATAACAAATAAAAATAGAATAATATGTAATGTGTGGTTTTAATACACAGATGTGAACAAAGGATTAATGGCTAGAGTATTATCTATATGATTTAATTATTCATTATGATTTAAAATATTACTTAAGTTTTCATTCAAATAAAATTGTTATAGCATGAAAATATTGAAAGTAGTCAAAAACTCGAACTGAGTTGACTATTTAAGAAATATAATGTGGCATCTAAAATACACTGCCAAAGTCATGAAATCTACATGTTTTTACTTCATAGTTTAAACTGTTGTTTTCATTCTGTAAGGATATTTTGTTTTATTTTGTTGTTGTTGCTCATTCATTTTATTTTGTTTTGTTTTTGAGAGAAAAATTCCATGTCAAGAAAATAAAATGAAAGAAGAAAAAAGCAGAAGATAAATTCCCTAAGAACTATGTGCCAGGTGTATGGTCCATACCTGTAATTCCAACAGCTAGAGAGGCTGAAGAAGGACTGCAAGTTTTTGTCAAGAGTCTGCAAAACTTATCTAGATCTTATTTCAAAATACAAAATAAACAAAGGGAGGGCTGGGGTTACAGCTCATGGAGCATTTACCTGGCATATGTGAGGCCCTGGTTCAATCTTCAAATATTGGAAAAAAGTGAGGGAAGAGGAAAATATGTTAAATATATTTCTACTATTTGTTTGTTTTTATTACCATTTCTCTAGTATATAGAAGACTATCTACCAAGTAGCAAATACTTTATAAATTTGTTGAATGAATCCATATTGAATAAATTACTAAATGATGATGGAGATCAAACTCAGATCCTCAAAAAAGAGTGAAGAGCAGCTCTCTACCAATTAAGCTAAATCCCAGCATTGGTATGGTGGTCACTTAAGATTATAATGATATGAAAATTTCCTGTCATCTAATGATTTTGTAGCCACTGTAGCATAATGTTTTGCCCATGTACTTATAGTGGTGCTGGTATAAAAAAAATATACTAGGCTGGCAGTCATATAAAAGCACAGCACAATCATGTACAGTACATAATAATTGATAATGATATTAAATTGCATGACTCATTTTTACCATATGTATCTATTATTTGAGTGTACTTATTCTACTTATTAAAGAAATCAATTGTCAAACAGCTGCAGTCAGTCCTTTGGAGGGATTCCAGCTCCATATGTGTTATTGCCCCTGAAGACCACCCAGTGGAAAAAGATGGGAGGTACAAGATAGTGATGTTGATGATCCTGATCTTCTATAGACCTACATAAATGTGGATGCTGTGTCTTAGTTTTTAACAACAAAGATCAAAAACTAAAAATATACCAAAAAATTTTTAAATAGAAAAAAATCTATAGAATAGGGACATAATGAAAACTTATTTTTGTACGGCTATACTTCAGGCCTGGTTAGTACTTGGATGGGAGATTGCCTGGGAACACCAGGTGCTGTATGCTTGTAAGAAGGGCCCAGCAACCCACTCCCAAAAAACAATCAGCTATTGAAAACCCTGTGAATAGCAAAGAAGCTCTGACAGTAGTGTTTGGTCTGTTGTATATAGGGTCCCTATGAGTTGGACACTGACTTGACGGCACCTAACAACAATATATAGTATGGATTTTAAGCTATGTTATTACAAGAGTCAGTAAGTTTAAAAATTTTTAAAGTTTGTAAAAAAGTTACAGTAAACAGACTAATTTATGACCAAAGAGAGAAATTTGTTATATAAACTTTGTACAGCCTAAGCCTGCAGCAATAACCTCCTAGAGTCCAACCTTATCAGATCGCAGAAGTTAAGCAAGGTTAGATGTGATTAGTACTTGGATAGGAGACCACCTAGGAGTGCTAGGTGGCACAGACTTGGGAAAAGGACCTGGCATCCCACTCCAGAAACCGATCAGCCATTGAAAACCCTATGAATAGCAGAGAAGCACTGACATAATGCCAGGCATGGCACAGCATCAGGGAGTGTTTCATCTATTGTATGTAGGGTCACCATGAGTTGGACCAGACTTAACTGGCGCCTAACAACATTGTAGCCTGAATCCACCATGTTGTAAGACTACAGTAGAGCATAGTCATGTCCTTGGTTTTCACTCACATTTACCTATCACTCACTCCCTGACTTACCCAAAGCAACTCCAGTCCTGCCAGCTCCATTCATGGTAATATGCCCTATAGAGGTGCACCATTTAAAAAACAATCCTTTATGATGCATTTTATTGTACTTTTTCTGTGTTTAGATATACAAATACCTACCATTTTGTTACAGTCACCTACAACATTCACTATAGTAACAAGATATAAAGTTTTGTGGTCTCAGACCAACAGTCTGTGCCCATAACCAAGGTGTGTCAAAGCCTATTCTGTGTAATTACACACTATGACATTCATGTAAGAAAAAAAATGCCTAATGATGCAGTTCTCAGAACACACCCCCATCATTAGGCAATGCATGACAACACATATATAACATACATACATGAGTACAATTATTATTAAATACATATTTATTAAATAAGCAAGGATGGCTAGACTGTGTTTTACATATTTTGGACATGTTATCAGGAGGGACCAATCCCTGGAGAAAGACATCATGTTTGGGAGAGTGGCAGAGCAATGAAAAAAAAAGAAGATTCTCAACTGAATGGACTGACACAATGTCTGCAACAATGGGCTTAAATGGAAAAAAAGATTGTGTGCCTGGAACCCAATCAGGGAGTGCTTTGTTTTGTTGAACATAGTATCACTATGAGTTAGACCCAATTTGATGTCACCTAACAACAACAACAACTACATGAATACATAAATGGATTTATAACAATCACAATCACCATTTATCTTTGTTCATTCTTCAGTTGCTGGGTATTCAATAAACAATAGTATAGAGAACAAAAATTGGTAAATTCTGCATTTAGCATAGTTTATTTTTATTTATTTACCTTAGCCTGTTGAGTCTCTGGGATTACAAATGTTTGCTACAACTCCAGGCATACATTTTCTTTTTAGAAAAGCAAGATAAACAGAACTTGGCTAGGAGGTTAAGTGGGTGAATATTATGCATAATATAAATAATTAAGAAAGTTTGAACCTAAAATTATTTAAAATAGGATTTCATCCATCTTATCCCTACCACCAACAGTTTTGGTATAAGGCTCTTGTGCCATTATAATTAACAATGTTCCCTTTAATTCTTCAGTGTACTGTGTGTGATGTTAAATTATAAGCTCACTTCTCTTATGCATCATATGGTGTTAGAAAACGGGACAAAGTCCATTGCAAAAGATTCAGAAGTTTCTCTTTTGGGAAAGAAATAACTCTTTTTCTTTTACTCCATCCTTATTGCTCTGTAAATGCCTGCACAAAATCCCAGTCTTGTCTTTGTCCAAGCAGTGTCTATGGACTCCCCTGTAAATGGAATGTAATTGGGTCTTCTCTTGCTCTGTAGTGAGCCATTACTCTTTGGTCCATGAAGATGAGTTCTGTTGGTTTGTTTTAGCCCAATGTTATAATCCAATGCATATTGCCTGTGTTTTAAATTTATCCTCCATAAACTATAGGGGTGGCATTTTTCATAGACAAGTGATGGAGATAGCTACATTTAATTTACATACAGGTCATAGGTCCCACACAAATGTGCAGCATAGTAAGTGATCTTCCACAAATTCTTGCTGGCTTCTCAACAGGACAGAAATCATCCAGGGCTAATGCAGAGAGCATGGACTAAGAGAATAACATGTCTGAACATCTAGGATTTGCATTTGTTATGTGAGTTCATTTAATGTTTTTCTAATTCCTCTGAGTTTTGCATTTCAGAGACAGTTGGCTCAGTGTGAAGGCTATGAAGCTGTTCCAGAATTATCCAAAAGAAGGATTTAGTAACAGATGGCAATAAACACATTATAATGGGCCTTATTTTCTTTTATTTTATTAGACCAAGGTTATGGCCACAGTGATGAACTTAATCTGTCTTTTTTTATAGCCACAATAGAGGTTTGCGCTGCATTCCTATCACCAGCTGCCTTTGCAGATTCAAATCCCTGTTACTACTTAATGTAGCCAAGCATTTGAACAAATAGCATATTTAGGGCAGCCAGTCTGGAAATAAACTAAGTTGGTTTTGTTTTGTTTTTCTGGTGCTGGGTACAAAACCCAGGGGCTTATACTTGCAAGGCAAGTTCTCTGCCACCAACCTAAATCCCCAACCCTAAATAAGGTATTTTTTATGAGGAAATTTGGTTCATAGATTACACATATGCTTACTTTCAAGTAGATGCCTCTCTAGAAATACTGCACAAAAATTAAAGTTAATTTAAAATAATAAAGACATGTTGTTGTTGTTGTTGTTAGGTGCCGTCTAGTCTATATCCGACTCATAGCACCCTCATAGGGTTTTCACTGGCTGACTGTTTCGGGATTGCCTTGGGAGTGGGTTGCCAGGCCCTTCTCCCATAATAAAGACATACTCATGCTTAATTCAATTCAATCTAGAAAAGAAGGGGAAATTGTGCCGTAACAGGAAAATATGAAAAGAAGTGAAGAGAATCTGATCGTGCAATGTGATCTCTTAATTAAGAGGATTACCTTGCTTTTTCTAAAAGTTGCTAGAAGGAGTTATTCTTTGATTTCCAGTGTAGAATATTTATTTCATTACTAAAATGAATGAGGCATTCAACCAAAGCAGACACAGGGAAACTAATGCTGTCAGAATGTAGATTCCAAAATATATAACCTGGTTGTGTTCATTACTTACTTAAATCTGAACTCATTGGCTCATATTAGATAAAAAAGTAAATTGGAGGTTTTTTTGGTACTTTAGATATTATATGTAATCCATGATAGATAGATTGACACAGTGTCTGCAACAATGGACTTAAACATAAATAAAACCATGTGCCTGGCACAGAATCTGGAAGTATTTCGATCTGCTGTACATAGGGTTGCTATGAGTCGGACTGGACTCCATGGCACCTAACAACAACAACATGATATAAAAAATATACAATTAGTACTATTGGCCACAATAATAACTTTAATTCCGTTAAACTTTCTAGCTTGCTCACGCTTACACCCATTAAACTTCTGTTGGTTTCTGCGAAGAGCAGTTTAGTTTTCCTTTCTCACTGCCACGGCCCAAGCTATCTTTTGAAAGCCAGATCACCTTTTGAATGCTCTGATACCAAGAAAGGGGCTGCATGTATATTGCATAAGAGTGTTTAAACCAGGGCAAAGAACTGAGATACAGATTTAACATTCTGATATATGCATCAGTCCCAATTGAGTTTTCTTAGAAATATTTAGGACTTGAGATCCAGGTGAACTCTGACTCCACTGACATATGCAATCACTTCCTTTTCAGTTTTGCAAATTGAGGATCAGATACCTGTAAACCGGAATGGCACTCAGATATATTTCTTTGACGTATTTCTTCCTTAATTGCAACACCCAGAACCATAAAGAGATACGGCTGGTATGTTCCTTAGAGAGCAACATCTGAATTCCATCTATGAGCACCATTTAACACTTGGACTTCAATTGGTTTTGTAGCTAATTACATACAAGTTATGTGTTTAGCAAAAATTTCTGTGTTTATATTTTATATCTACCCATTACTCTACAACAATCAACCACTTTCATATGACTGCAAAGGAAGCATAGGCCACCCTTGATTTATGGGGCTATTTGTTGAGAGTTTCTAAAAACAGCAAAAAATTTCACAGTTAAAATTAAAATGCTAAATACTTGTAGTTCCTAACTTCTTCTTCTTGTTGTTAGGTGCCGTTGAGTTGGTATCCGACTCATAGTGACCCTCAAAGGGTTTTCAATGGCTGACTGTTTTGGGATTGCCTTGGGAGTGGATTGCCAGGTCCTTGTCCCATTTTTGCAGTGCTGGGAATTGAACTCGTGACCTCAGAGACTGCAGCGCAGTACTCTGCCAACTGAGCTAAATCCCAGCCCCAGTTCCTAATTTAGGGTAGTTTTAAAATAATTGTTTCAGATGTGTATTATCATAGTAGTAGAATTCATAAGCCTGCAGCCGTAGCCCTGTGGCATCCAATCCTGTCAGATCTCGGAAGCTGAGCAGGGTCGGGCCTGGTTAGTACCTGGATGGGAGACCGCCTGGGAACACCAGAAGTTGCAGGCTTGGGAGAAGGACCTGGCAACCCCCTCCCAAAAAAATCAATCTGCCATTGAAAACCCTATGAACAACAGAGAAGCACTGACAATAGTGTTTCCCCTGTTGTACTGAGGGTCTCTATGAGTCGATACCGACTCGACGGCACCTAACAACAACAACAAGAATTCATAAGTTGCATTAAAGAAACACGTTAGTGGCAAAAGACGACTGAATTCAAATAAGTATTGAATTTTGTGGAGCAATAAAGTTTGGATAGTAAAGAGTCTAAGTCAGAAATGGAAACAATATGTATTTTTTTTTCACTAGTCTCAAAATACCTCTGACTTGTGATATATCCCAACTTCATCTGATTATGCCTTGCAACTAGTCTATGTTACCTGGAATAACAGTGAGAATTTGGCTACCCTTTCTCCTTGTTTAATCCCCTAATTTCAGAGAACTGATCTTGGCAGAATGCTGTGCTCTGAAAGGAAGACAAAGGAATGTTTCTAACAAACTCTCTCATGCATCCTGCTTTACTCTTCAGCTAAATTCAACTCTCTTTAAATAGAAGCACATGACTTAACGCAGATCAGCAGAACTGATTCTGTCTTTGAAGCTAAAATTGATCTTGTAAGGAAATCATTCTCACATTTGTCCTGACCGTGCACTTTTTCCTAAAGTTATTACAGACCTGAAACAATCTGTAACTGGAAGAAGGCCATTCAAAGTGTCCAAAAGTGTCAATTGCTCAAGTTTTAGCTTGTGCAGGTTCACGCCAATTATAGGAAGCTATTTGTTCATGGGTATCTACACTGCTTGGCAAAGGATATAAGACATTATATTTAAATCTTTTCACTGTTTGGTGCTTAGTCTGTGAGCTTTGATAAGTTTGCAGACCTCTCTGGCCACAAGTTTATTACTTGGTAATTGGAGAAGAACTCCTGAATCTATTTCAACGGTTAAAGCAATCTGTGTTACAATATCTGGGACAGATTAGGGGCATAATAAATGTTTCAAAGGAAGTAGTTTTCTTTCTAGAACTAATGGGCATCTTGATCCCAACATCTCCTTATTCTTTATGTTCTCTATGTAACTAAGCCTGAATATACTCTAGTCTCCTTTCCTTTTATAATGGCATAACCTATCCTGGCTGGAATAAATATTTTAGTGATTTATATAATGCATATTGCTTTGAATATTGACAACAATATTACCTGAGATAGACACTGTTTTAAAGTCATAGTTTTGTTTTGCTTTGTCTCTGTTGAGACAGGTTCTCACTGTGTTGCTCAGGCTGACCTCCAACATGTGATCATTCTGTCTCACCATCCCAATTGGTGAGATTACAGATTTGTGATACCATGCTCAATTAAAGTCATAGTTCTTTTTATGATCTGATTAACTAAATAGCTGCTATTACTCTTTAAATGGTAGATTAGAAATCACCACATTATTGTTGTTGTTAGGTGCCATTGAATTGGGTCTGACTCAGTGACCCTATGTACAACAGATGAAATACTACCCTACACTATGCCATGCCTGGCACTATGCTTGTGCTTCTCTGCTATTCATAGGGCTTTCAATGGCTGGGGTTTATTTGTTGGTATCTTTTGTTTTGTTTTATTTTGATGGGGAGTGGATTGCTGGGTCCTTCTCCCAAGCCGACAGCACCTGATGTTCTCAGTCTGCCTCCCATCCAAGTACTAATTAGGTCCGACCCTGCTTAGCTTCTGAGATCTGATGGGATTGAATACCAGGATGGTTTGGCTACAGGCAGAATTCACTATGTTGTGGTTTTTAGGTGCTATTGAGTCAGACCTGACTCATAGTGATCCCATGTACAACAGAACAAACCATTCTCCAACACGGTGCCATGCCTGGCACTATTGTCATTGTTTCTCAGCTATTCATAGGGTTTTCAATGGCAGATTGTTTTGGGAGTGGGTTGAGGGGTCCTTCTCCCTAGTCTGCAACACCTGGCATTCCCAGGCAGTCTCCCATCCAAGGACTAATCAAGCAGAACTTGCTTAGTTTCTGAGATCAGCAGGATCAGATGCTAGGGTGTTATGGCTGCAGACAGAATACACTGCAGGTAGAAGTAACTATATTATATATTGTAAAGATGGTAGCTCCTTTGATAGGCCTTGAAAACAGGAAAAGCAGGATTTTTCAAAAATGTACTCACCTGGGCTAGGGGATGCCACAAAATTGAGAGGTGGATAAATCTATAAAACAAAACTAGATTCATGTAAGAAATCACTGGGAAGCAGAAAATGATAGTTAAAGCTAAGGTTCCTGAGTCCATGAATACCCTATTGCATGGAAAATGAATGCTTTAAGTGTGCTTTTGTCTTGCTTACATTGTTCTGGATGGACCATTACTACCTTACAGTCCCTGCAAAGGAGAACTCTGCAAGAAGTGTAGGCCACTGAGGAAACTTTACAGTGGCTAAGGCAGGAATAGTACAGGTACAGGCAGGCTGGCCAACCCTGAGAATACTTTCCTTCAATTGAGCCCTTCCAAATTATATTGTTATTTGTTGTTGTTAGGTGCCATGAGTTGGTATCCGACTCATAGCGACCCTCTGTACATAGGGTTTTCAATGGCAGATTGATTTTTGGGAGGGGGTTGCCAGGTCCTTCTCCCAAGCCTACAGCTTCTGGTGTTCCCAGGTGGTCTCCCATCCAGGTACTAACCAGGCCCGACCCTGCTTAGCTTCTGAGATCAGATGGGATCAGATGCCACAGGGCTATGGCTGCAGGCCAAAATTATATTGTAGATAATTATAATTCAAGAAAGAAAAACATTTAAAAATCTAGCAGAAGTATACATTAAAATACACATGTTCTCTACTCACAGGCAGATTTACCATCTTCAGTTTATCAGAGGGCTTATAAACCAGGGTGTTGGCTTTCGGCCCTGAGTTATTCAGACTTTTTAATCACTTTGAAAAAGTACCTGAAATAAACAACTGAAGGGAAGAAATCTTTTTTTTTAGCTCTTGGTTTAAGAAGTTTCAGTCCACTTCCCTTTGCACTGCAGATTCTGGGCCCATTGAGAAGCAGAACATCATAATGGTGGGAATATGTGGCAGTACTTACTCGTCTCATGGTTGGCATGAAGAAAGGACAGGGGAACCAGTTATAACCATCAAAGTCACACCCTCAGTGACCTACTTCCTCCAGCAAAGCCCCATCATTGAATGTTTTCACCAACTCCCAAAATAGCACCACTAACTATGGACCAAACATTCAACAGGAGAGCCTATGGGGGGATGTTTTATATTTAAATCCTAAAAGCCCCTACCCAGATACACATCACTTCTGGAATTATTAACATCACCTGGAAATGTGGGTCCATATGGAAAGTAAAACCCCATTAGGACTGTGGATTCTATAATGGAAAAGATCACAACTTAATACCTAATTCAAGACAAAGCATAACTACTTAACTACACAGAAATTAATGATATATCTGTCTGTTAGGTGCTATCAAGTCAGGTCTGACTCACAGAGACCCTATCTACAAAAAATGAAAGAGGTTCTATATCTGAGAGTGTTTCTCTGCTATCCATAGAGTTTTTGAAGGAACTGGCAGCCCATTTCCAAAAAAACAATCTGCCATTGAAAACCCTATGAATGGCAGAGAAGCACTGACAATAGTGTTTCATCTGTTGTACATAGGGTCGCTATGAGTTGGATACTGACTCAACAGCACCTAACAACAACAACAGTTGTTTGGGGAGTGGGCTGTCTGGTCTTTCTCCCAGTTTTGCAGTGCTGGGTTTTGAACATAGGGCCCCAGAGTGCATGGAGCAATTACTCTTCCAACTGAGCTAAACTCCAGCCTAATGATATAACATGTTGTTGTTGTTGTTAGGTGCCTTCGAGTCGGTATCCGACTCATAGCGACCCTCATAGGGTTTTCAATGGCTGAGTGCTTCGGGATTGTCATAGACAGAGTTAAATCCTCAAAACTTAAGGAAAGATAATCAAAACATAAAAGATAAATAAGAAATTATGAATGGTAGGACGGTTCATGTTGATTGTAATCCTGAATGAATGACAAGTGCCTAAGAGATTAGTAAAGCACACCTCTATATGTGTCTGTGAGGACATTTCCTGAGATAATTAACTAAGAAGGGAAGACCTGCCTTGAATGTACGCATCACTATCCCATAGGCTTGGGGTTGGAATGGAATAAAAGAGGAAACAGGAGAAAGCCAAAAATTCAGGCATTAGTGCTCTCTTGCATGCATACTGGTGCTCTCTTACTCTCTCCCTCTCCACTTCCTAGCCCCCTTGAAGTGAAGAGTCTCTTCCAAATACTCCCACTGCCACGATGCACTGCCTCACTATTGGCCCAGAAACATGGAGGCAGGTGACCATGGAGCCATGCACCTTTGAAACCGTGAGCCCAAATAAATCCTTCCTCCTTTATATTGGTTCTCCCAGGTATTCTGTCACAGAAAAATAGGAAAATGATGTACGCAGAAATTTAGAATTAAAGAAGTGAGACTGTTACAGGACTAAAGATGACCATGTGATTCTTAAGACTTCAGAATTGGCTTATAAGAGGAATTTGAAAAAGTTTGTAGACACAGGCTAGAGAAAGCCTAGAAAGCTATAAGCAGAGCTTAATGGGTGATTCTGCTGGGAGTTCAACAGACCAGAAAGGCAACAGGAATGCAGATGGTAAACACTATGCTCATGACACATCACATGGGGATGAGGACTCTACTGGGGATTGGCCTAGACAACATTCAGATTACATTCTGGGAAAGAAATCACCTAATGTTTATCCTTATCCTGAGAATTTGTGGGAGGCTAAGGTTAAATGTGATGGACTAAATAATCTAAAAAAGGAAACTTTAAAGAAGTTTAGGATTCAGACTGTGGCATGTTCATTGCTAATTGTTTTCACCCAGATTTACAGTGAAAATTGGGAGCAAAAAGACTTGAAAAACTTCAAGTTTTCCCAAAAGACCATGTATAGCCAAAACACTTTTAAGCTGCAAAACGAACACAGGTGGAATCACAATCCCTGACTTCAAGCTATAGTACAGAGCAGTGGTTGCAAAAACAGCTTGGTACTGGCACAAAAATAGGCCCGAAGACATCTGGAACAGAATAGAAGACCCAGAAATACCTCAACACACCTATAGCCACCTGATTTTCGACAAAGGAGCAAAGCAAGTAAACTGGAAAAAGGACAGCCTTTTCAACAAGTGGTACTGGGAAACATGGTCATCTGCATGCAGAAAAATGAAAGCTGACCCGTGTCTCTCAATATACATGAGAGTTAACTGAAAATGGATAAAAGATCTCAACATAAAACCAGAAACTTTAAAACTTATAGAAGGCAAGATAGGCAATGCACTCCATCATATAGGCATAGGAAAGTATTTCCTTAATAGGACTCCAATTGCTCAAGAAATTACAACAAGAATAGATAAATGGGATTACATGAAATTAAAAAGCTTCTGCACAGCAAAAGAAACAACAGAGTCAAGGAAACCCCCGTGGAATGGAAAAAATCTTTGCATTTTATACATCAGATAAAGGTCTAATTACTAGAATTTACAAAGAGCACAAGAAAAAAACTCCCCCAAAAACAAATAACCCAATACACAAATGGGCAAAGGAACTGAGTAAACAGTTCTCAAATGAAGAGGTCCATAAAGCCATGAAACACATGAAAAAATGCTCAGTATCCCTAGCCATTAGGGAAATGCAAATCAAAACAACTCTGAGATTTCACCTTACACCAGTGAAAATGGCCAAAATCAATAAAACAAATAACAACAAATGCTGGCAAGGTTGCAGGGAGAAGGGAACACTCTTATATTGTTGGTGGAGCTGTAAATTGGTGCAACCACTGTGGAAATCAATATGAAGATATCTTAAAACACTGAAAATAGATCTACCGTTTGACCCAGCTATAACACTACTGGGAATTTACCCAAAGGGAGATGGGTCATCGTACCAGAGAGACAACTGCATCTCCATGTTCAATGCTGCACTTTTCACAATAGCAAGGATATGGAATCGACCAAAGTGCCTTTTAACAGAAGAATGAATAAAAAACTATGGTACATATACACAATGGAATACTACTCAGCAATCAAGAAAAATAAATAAGGTCATTCGCAGCAAAATGGATGGAATTAGAGAAAATTATTTTAAGTGAACGAACACAAGCTCAAAAAGAGAAACACCACATATTCTCATTCATATGTGGGAGCTGAATCAAAATTATAAGAAGGAAAAATCCTATTCAAAGGTCGGATCAAAATAAAACAAACAAACAAACAAAAGCTAAGAATGGTGTCAATATAAATGGTCTAGAAAATGCATGCAATTGTTCTGACAAGATAAAAACAAAGTTCACTACAGGAAAAGTTTCTATCTTAAACAGAACTGGAACCCAAGGACATATAGAAAAATATTACCCAGTAAATGATAGAGAAGACTTAGATGGGGAGGGTGTGGGGGGAAGCATACAAGAGGGTAAGGGGGCACCTATATGAATAATCTACATCAAAATGCATATATGGAAATGCCACAATGAAAAACATGTCAGAATGAATCACCTTAAGGTGTACATTAAAAATTTCCAATTAAAAAAAATAAAAATAAAAAACTTCAAGTTTTCCCAGAAAATAAGCACATGTAAAGTTGGGGCTAAGGAAAATGTGGCTACTGATGAAATTAAGGTATTAAAAAGAAGCAAAGTATTTTGCATTGGAATAATAGGAAAGATACCTCGAGGGCATTTCAAGAATTTGCCTGACCCCACTGTTGTAGCTTCAAGGACATAAAAGTTTTAACTCATTTGAAAGACGTTCCTTTGAGAGGAGAGTACTTCTTCTGTGCCCTGACCACCCAAAGCCATCAAGCGAAGTGTTTCCCTACACTCAGAGGCCCCTGTAGTCCTGGTCCAAGGAGGCCTGGCTACTGCTTGAGCTGGCTGCAGACCCTGTTGTTATCCATGTGAAGTTGGCTTTGCATGCATGCAGTATGCAAGAATTAGAGGGTAGTGGAAGCTTCCACCCAGAAGGCTCGGGTGGCCAGGCAATGTGTAGAAGAGTCAGAATCCTTGCAGGGAGTTTCTGAGAGATCCTGACTCAAGATAAAAAATAAAAAAGGGGTAAGTGTTCATCCCGTGGCAGAGTACTTGTGAAGTATGTGTGAATCCCTGGGTTCAGCCTCCTTTACTGAGGAAAAATGAAAAAAAAAAAAAAAGATAACTTTACCATCAATATTTAAATTGGCTGAAAGGAGAGAATGATGGAAGATAACAGGAAGGTATTAAAATAATTCAACCAAAAGTTTATTATGACTTGAAGTTAGATGATGGCATAGTTGATATGACATTGACAAGAAATAGTTACATAGAATTGTCCCCTAAACTTCTTCATCTAGGATAATGCAAAATCGTGGAAGACAGCAGGGTCATATCAGCACAGAAGGAGAAATCTATTGTTTTCTCACTCTTCTAAGTAAAATGGCTTTTCTGAAAAAGGATGCACAATATTTATCTTAACTATCACAAGAAAGGGCTTGGATTTAGCTCAGTTGGTGGAGCGCTGCCCTGCAGTCTCTGAGGTCCCGAGTTCAATTCCCAGCACAGCAAAAATGGGAGAAGGACCTGGCAATCCACTCTCAAGGCAATTCCGAAACAGTCAGCCATTGAAAACCCTATGAGTGTCGCTATGAGTCAGATACCGGCTTGATGGCACCTAACAACAACAACAACAACATCACGAGAAAAATGAAAAAGAGTCCAGGTCATAGAAACAGAAATTAGAAAGCCTCATTCAGGACATAGGCAGGTCAAAAGTCATTATTTGAGCTACCAATGGAATAAGATAAACTTGACTCCAAACATCCTTCTATCAGAATTAACTAAAATAGAAATCATAAGTTGTTGTTGCTAGGTGCTGTCTAGTCGGTATCCGACTCATAGAGACCCTATGTACAACAGTGGAAACACTATTGTCAGTGCTTCTCTGCTGTCCATAGGGTTTTCAATGGCAGATTGATATTTGGGAGTGGGTTGCCAGGTTCTTTTCCCAAGCTTACAGCACCTGGTGTTTCCAGGTGAGCTCCCATCCAAGGACTAACCAGGCTCGATCCTGCTTAGCTTCTGAGATTTGATGGGATTGGATGCCACAGGGATGTGGCTGCAGGCCAAGAAATCATTAGAGCAGGCATCATTTCCTCATGTTATAGCTCAGCGTCAAATGCCTTAAATTCTTTAAAAGCATTTTCAAAATGAAACTCATAGGAAAAATGTGCTTTCTCCATCTGAAACTTACCCAGGTGCAGTTGGCTTCCTTCTTATGTAACCAGTAAAACCACGGTTCTAATAGTCTGAAAAATAACATGTCCTCCTTTCAGCTCCCTTTAGAGTCAACCTTAACTAGAGCAGAAGAGGGCCTTCTTCAGTGTGAAAGTCTGAGGTATTTGGATCAAGAAGATAGAAAAAGTGATCTGTGTAGATTGGCTATAAAGCATTGCTTCTCTAGGAGTATGGACACCTTCTAGGAGTGTGGAGTCCTATAGAGTAAGGTACAGCTGTACCTTGAGGAGGTGAGAAGGAAAGAGGCCCCGGAGAAAGAAGGGAAAGAGCAAAATGCGAGTCTCCTCTTACAAGTCTGAAAGTAAGATACATTTTTGTTTATTTATCATATAAAGCGTCATCTTTGAGACAACCAGCTCCTTTAGTAGAAAAATGTTTAACAATCTCACCCCAATCTAGTGTGGATTTTGTTTAGAGGAAAATGCTCTGGGTACAATAATGTCCCCTCAAAATTTGTGTTGTGAAGTTTTAACTCTAATGTGACTATATTTGATGATAGGAACTTTAGGGGCAATTAAGATTAAATGAAATCATAATAGTGGAATCCTAATCTACTGGATTGATGGCTTTATTAGAAGATCACATGAAAGGACAGAGAAAGTGGCCATCTTTAAACTAGGAAAATATCCCTTACCAGAACCCAACCATGTTGGCACTCTAATTTCTAACTTCCAATCCACAGAACTGTGAGAAAATACATTTTTGTTCCTTTAGCTACCCAGTCTCTGGCATTTACTTATGGTAGTCCACGCAAACTAAGAAAGGAGGTAAGTCCAGTGCCTACTCTGTTCAGCCAACATCCTCAATCTTAGATTCTGCTAAAAATAAAAGTATGTAATTATCAAATCCCTACACTTCATAATGGGCTAGGATTTAGCTCAGTTGGTAGAGCTCTGGGCTGCAGTCTCTGAGGTCCTAAATTCAATTCCCAGAACCACAAAAATGGGAGAAGGGCCTGGCAATCCACTCCCAAGGCGATCCCAAAACAATCAGCCATTGAAAACCCTATGAGGGTCGCTATGAATCGACTTGACAGCACCCAACAACAACAACACACTTCATAATACACACACAAGGTTCCTGAAGTTTGTATTGTTGTGCAAGGCTTGTGGAATATTATTCTTGCTTTCCACATGAACTTACATTAATATAGAGTAAAACACTTTTAGGACCTTATCTATATCAATGGGGAGGGGAGAGGGTTAGTTCAGTTGGTAGAGTGCTGCTCTGTGCTCTCTCAGTCCCTAGGTTCAATCCCAAGCACCACAAAAATGGGAAAAAGACATGGCAGCCCACTCCAGAAACAATCAGCCATTGAAAACTCTAAGAACAGCAGAGAAGCACTGACATAGTGCCAGGCATGGCACAGTTTGGGGAAGTGTTTCATTCTGTCACTATGAGTTGGACCTGGCTTGACGGCACCTAACATAAACAACTATATCAATATTTAATATGAACTTTTGATTAACTCAATAGATTCCCATTTATTTAAAATGCTTAAGGGCCAAAAAGTTTGAAACACTTCATTCAAAAACACAGCATCTATATTCAACAGGTAACATAAACGCACATTGTTTTTCTTAGTTGCTAGAGCTTGGTCCACCATGTGTCTGTCAGCTTGTCATGCTGTGGGAGCTTGCATGTGGCTGTGATGCTGAAAGCGATGCCACCAGTATTTCAGACACCAGCAGGCCCACCCATGGGGAACAGGTTTCAGCTGAGCTCCCAGACTAAGACAGACTAGGGAGAAGGACCCAACAGCCCTCTCCTGAAACACTTAGCCATTAAAAACTCTATAAATAGCAAAGAAGCACTGTCACATATAGTGCTGAAAAATGAACCCCTCCGGCTGGAAGGCATTCAACAAATAACTAGTGAAGAGTTGCCTCCTCAAAGTAGAGTCAATATTAATGACAGGAATGGAATAAAACCCCTGGGGACTCCTTGTGCTGATGTGACACGACTCAAAATGAGAAGAAACAGGGTGCCTGCAACAATGGCCTCCAACATGAAAAGATCATGTGCATGCATACAGTGTTTGGTAATGCTTTGTTCTGCTGTACTTATGGTTGTCATGAGTTGGACCAAACTGGACACCTAACAACAACAAGGACTCAATCAATATCTATCATTATTATTTAATATAGGAAATATGATAACTATTAAGGGATATATTTTGCAAAAAGCTGTGCTAAGTAAAATAATATGTTTTGTTTGCACATGAGGCAAAACGAATTCCACATTTTGCAACTCTTTTGTTGGAAACTTTTATCAACTCACTTCACTTGTCTTATTTGAATTCAATTCATCCATTCAACAATCTTTGGCAGAATATGAAATAAAAGCAACATTATACTCAAGAAATGCACAATTTAAGATGAAGGCTTAACAAGGACATTCCCAGAGTAATAGCAGTTTATGAAAATCTCTTTAAGCATTTATCTGGATATTCTGTAATTATGTTTACACTTTTCTTTCTTCCCAGTAGAATCTGAATTCATTCAGGGAAGAGATATTTCATTGTTCTCATATCCTCAGTTCTTGAAGATTTAACAATAGCTATAACAAAATAATATATATGTAATAAAACAATTGCTGGTGGTTCATCTGAGGGATTATTGTAGAAAGTTGATTAATATTTTTAAAGAATTATTTAAAAGTATGTTTTCATGTTAGACATTTAGATTGACTTTTAAATAAAGGAAGGAAAACAAATTTGCCCACATATTAATATAGGTTAAGACTTATCCCATATATGGATGTCCTACTCATGTTTTGCAAGGTCTTTCTTACATATATAAATAGTCATAAGTAGTATAAGTAGCGCACTACAGTTTTCTATTTCCATTGCCACAAAAAATTTAATACTAATGGAATAATCTGAGTGTAGACTTTACAATTTCCTTGTTTTCCTGTTTTCTTGTAAGAAGATCTATCCTAAACACGTAATTCAACAGTAGCATTTTTAATATCTACTTTTATATTTCAAAAAGTTCAATGAAGTTTTCTGAGATATAATGCTATTTGCTTTGTACGTGAATTTAATCAATTAGCAAAACCTTTAAATCTCATATTTACAATAATAAGTACAGTTGCTATATTTTGAGGAACCCAATGATTTTTTGTAGACATGTGAATCATTCTGTGCAAACTAACTCAAACTGTTCAGGCCAATCCAGGTGTCATGTATAATCCCAAGGACTTGGGAGGTTGAGGCTGGAGGATCCTGAGCTCAAGGCCAGCGGGAGCTTTTCAAAGGTAAAACAAATACAAAATGGCTGGGTATATGTACCTAAGTGGTGGAATGCTTGTTTAGCATCGGTGAGGCCCTGGGTTCAACTTCTGTACTGGAAATGAAGAGGAGAGAGCAAGCTCAGGCCTGTGTTCTATGCAAACATGTAGCAATTGTGAGGCCATAAAAGAAAAAAATCACTGAAAGAGCTTTGAAACATAGAGTCAGGAGGCCACTAGCTGAGCAGGACCTACGGAAGTCTCCAGCTGCTGTCAGAAATGTGAACTTTGGTCGCCTTTACCCTTTGACTCCAGGCTGTGGAGGGACCAGATAATTACACTGTGATGAATATCAGGAGGTTATCAGGAGGTTTCATGGTTATTTCCTTCCTGGATAAATTCCTTTTTTTTTTTTTTTTTTAAATCTTCTACCAGCCACTAGCCACTCTTCTTTCTCAACATTTCAATAAGTTTCCTGTAAGGAAATTTTTACCTTTTTGCCATGAGTTAGCACTGTTTTCTCATATAACCTCCCATTTCCCCACACCTTCTTTGGAACACTAATGAGAGAGGTTTGGACCCGTGTCTCCCAAATTGCAATTCCTAAGGCCCCACATAAAAGTCCCTTCACTTCCATAGTTTCTGAGTTTGAATTTATTGACAATTGGTAACTTTTACAGAGAGAATGGAGATCATCAGTTAATTATTTACATTATGTCACTGAAGGTCTATTATAATAACTTCTATTGTACATTTAGTTGTCAGAGATCTGGAAATTCTTCACAGAGGAGGCATTATTTAAGCTAGATCTAGGGAAAAAAAGAGTAAAGTTTTTTTTTTTTTTTTTTTTTTTAAGAGAGAGGTGCACAAAGAATAGGAAGCCTCATGAGAAATGACTTCCAGGGGACAAAATGTGTGACTCTGAAAAGGAGTAGATATTCTAACTTGGACATATGAATATGGTAGTTTTGAAAGGTAATTTTTCAAAAGGCTTTGAATACTGGGATGGATAGTCACCAGCATTTAAATCCTAAGCAATGCTGAAAATAGAAGGTTTATGAGCAGAGGCATGGTAATTTCAGAATCAATCTTGCATCAAGGTAAGATAATTTGGATAAGATTAGGTGCTAAAACAAAGAAGCTTAAATAAAATGATAATGAAAGAAAAAAAGATATTTTAAAGAGATGCTTTAAATGTTAATTTATATTCTTTAATCTATAAATTATATATGTACATGTAGGTGTGCATAGATATGCACACATACATATATACCATGCCAAAAGTTCATCTGCTAACTCAATCATTTAGCATGTTTGTTTTCATAGTAACCATTATATATTATGCATTCAGCATTATTCTAAATGCTTTAGAGTAATTAACTCATATAAGCCTCTTATTAATTCTAATAGGTAGGTACCATTGTAATTACTATAAGTAGAAAAATAAAAAGAGGAACAGAGAAATTAAATAATTTCCCCAAGGTCATAGAGCTAGTAAGTGATAGAGCCAGGCTTTGAACTCACAGTAAGAATTTAGGCCAGCCTTTAACCACTAAACTAACTGTATAGTCATTCTTTAAAAGACAAGAAGAAAACATGACAAAGTAAAATAAGGATTAAGGTTTCTGCAGGGATACATACCTTAGTCCACTAAGATACAGTCATCTCTTCTATGCTATGTTGTGGATACCCATCGCTTATAACCTACCAAATAATTTCCTCTCATCAAATATGACTAATACCTCATCGAGGGATATAGCCTTTTCTCACTGGATAGAATACATGAAATTATTTTAAACATAAAAGATAGGCCCTAATTGTTTTAAGCCATTCAGCATATCCATCTTTTTCCCCATACTAATAAATTTTCTACATAATGCAAACATTGGATTGTACAGAGCAATAAAATACCCAAACCATAAAAAACCTTAGAAATCATCTAAGCCAATACTCATCCTTGGCCAAAACCAATTTCACAAAACTCAGAGAAAGTTAAGAACAAACAATTGGATGTGGCAAAGTATGAGAAATGGATGTTGTTGTTGTTAGGTGCTGTTGAGTTGGGTCTGCCTCATAGCTGGCCTCATAGGGTTTTCAATGGCTGTTTGTTTCGGGATTGCTTTGGGAATGGATTGCCATGTCCTTCTCCCATATGAGAAATGGATAAATAATAGTAAAATAGTTTTCTCATTGATGTTTTTTAAAATTAAGAACAAAGCATCCATGACAGACTAATTAGTTTTTTGTCTACTCAATCTTATTGCCTTTGAAATTCTCTCATAACTAATCTTGGATTTAAAAAAATGAAATTTACATGAGAATGAGAATGTGTGTTTATAGTTTTAGAATCAATCAGATAATGTAAAAAACTAAAAATTTATTCTTTTTAATCACTGTATATGTAGGACAAATAAAGAATCTCAGGTGATTGGATAATCAAGTAGAAAATACTACTTACATCATGTTAAAGTGGAGCAGTACAGCAGGGTGCTAAATTTTAAGGTTTCAAATAGATCATCCATGATCACTAATTCAAAATCTTGATCAGCAAATTTCATACACAAACACACACACACACACACACACACACACACACACACACCGATACAAACACAGGTTCTTTTTCCTATAAGTATCAATGGATTACAAAGAAAAAAGTTAAAATACAAATTGATCAGACTGATTTATATTAGCAATTTATGTACCTCGGAGATTTTTTTTCAGTTCATGAATAATTCATTTCTCTATACAATGAATATTACTTTTTATTCTAATTCAATTATAGTCTAAGAACATTTCTCAAGAAAATTTTGACTGATACAGGATATTTGAAGTAATAAGTTAATTCTTGTATCTTTTCTAAACTAGCAAGTCAGAAAAAGTTTCCACTTTTATAGAGGTAAGAAACATGAACAGGATAGATTAAAATACAAAAATATCAAATTCAGCAAATTACAAAATAGGCATAAATATGTCTATGACTAAAGTATAGACATGATTTCTACATGAAATCCACACACACACATATATGTATATATGCACTAAGATATAAGAATGAATATAATTTCCTCTTGTTTTAGAACTCAAATAATTATATTAAGGGAGATTTATAAAATATGTGATTAGACTATCAGCCAAAAATAAAGATTCCATGCATATGGCAGGTGCAATTCCACCAAATGTAGATAAAACAAAATCACTTTTCAAATGTTACCAAATCCTTTATGCCAAAAGCTGTTTTATTTTTTTTCCAACAACCTTATTCTTTGGTGTTTGTTTTTGTAACCATATCTTAAGACATTCTGCTCACTTGTTTTTATTCCTTGGCAGATCTTTATTTGCTTTCTACCTCCCTTAATTCTCCTTCTTTGACTCTTTACATGGAGCCTGAGGTAGTAACATTTTTATACCCATGATACCACTAGGGAAAATAAGCAACAGAAATATATCCAGTTTATCCAATATCCCATGCATAAGAAATCTCTTCAAGGTAGGGCTCTGTGGTGCATCATGTGCCTATAATTTCAGTGACTTTGGAGACTAAGGCACAGGAGGATGGCAAGTTCAAGACCAGGATTAGCATGTGTAACAAAGAGATGCTCTCTCAAAATCAAACAGAAGGAACTTGGGGGACAATTCAGTGGTAGAGCACTTGCCTAGCATGCACAAAACCCTGGTTCAAACTCCTAGTACTTAAAAAAAAAAAAAAAAAGAAATCCATTTAAAATCCCACAGCTGACCTGTGCCACAACAAGGTATGTCTCCCTGTCTTTCAGGGTGCACATCCCAATCTGAATTCCTGGAGGGATACTGTACCATAGGCCAGAGCAGAATCAGTGGACAGAGATTTGGTTATGTATAAGTTTAAAGTTCAGGATAAATTGTCTAAGGAAAAAATGTGTTAACCAATGGAAGCATTCTAAAAGAAGGCAGAAATATTCTTGTGCATATGTTATATGAAGACATGGGGGGATGAGAATTATTTAAAACAACATGATGAGAGAGAAAAAGAAAAGAGCCAAAAACAGCACTGGGTAGGAGGCATCTATATTCAATAGCAGAATAAGAAAGCTGATGATGTGATAAGTCCTATGGCTAGAATAGGGAAGGTATTCAGTAAGTGTTCAATGAGATATGGAAGAGAAGTGAACAGTTAGAGAAGTTTATCAGTAAGGATAAATGAGATTAAGAATACCAAGAGAGGGCTATAAAAAGAAGAGTGATCAATATCCCCAAATGCCACAGAGGACACAGGGGAAAAGCTGAAGACTCTGGACAACTAGGACTTTAAGTATCATTAGAGCCAATTTGTTAGGACACTTTTTTAAAGGAATGAGTAAGAAATGAGGAGGTAGAGAAGTGCCTCTTCTCTTTCTTTTCTATTCTTTTTCTTTCTTTCCTTTATCTCTGTTTTCCTTTCTTCCTTTCTTCCAAAGAAGATAAGTTATCAAGGAAAGCTGAAGGGAGATAAGACGATATTCTTTTAGGTTAAGAAATAGTATTAAGAAAAGGTATGCTTGATGAATATAGGCAAGACTTGAATAAATTGAGGAAGAGTGAAATAGGAGAAAATGTAAACGAATAAAAGAGAGGGAAGAACTTGTGAAATAGTTGACTTTTCCTTGGAGATAGATTGTATAAATTGTAAATTCTTTGTAATTATAGAATCAAGATATTTATTAGAAAGATGGATAAGACATAATCCTGGACACTAAAGACAAGTAATGGGTACAAAATTACTCTTTGTAGGTGATTCAACAACCAGCTATGATATTTTTAGAGATTGAGAGAAGACATTTTTCCATTTGTACTTATGAGGAAGAGAAAACTGAAGTAAATCTACCAATTCATACCCCACTGAGTTCATAGATCAATGAATAAATAAGGTGGAAGGAATAATATTGAAACAAAAATAACAAAAAATAAAATTGACTCTGATATTCAAAGAAAGTATAGTGGAGTAAAGGAGAAATATCAAGATTTTAGAAGCAATGTTATGCTCATGAAGATATTCTCATATTCAAATCCATCCCTTATAAATCTCTTAAAACTGTACATATTATCTATTATCATCTAATTCTAATCTGGAAGCATATATCTTTGTTTAAAGAGTCAGTTGCTTCATAGAATTAATATTCCATCTAATGATCCATTCATTTTTACTTACAGCATCCCAGATGTAAGAAATGAATTGCTTTAGGAATAAAACATTCATTATTAAGGAAACTTTTGTCAAGTACAGGTCCTTAAAAGGAAGAAAGCAGCAGAGGTCTAAAAATAATATGTTGTCTTTGGCTTTTCTCAAATGTTGACAAACTAAAAAATGTTGTTTAATCTTTGTTGATGTCAACAATATAATTCAAATCAACTTGTGCAAACAGTTCTACTGCAAAGTTTAGACACTGCTAGTTTTATTGACCGATAAAAATGCCCTTTCTAATTTTAGGACTATACACATTTCTGTGTATGAAAAGGGCTAAATTACTATAATTAATGTTCCTTTATCAGCTATAGGAGCTTTATGCAAACCTCTCTTTTATCGATTTGGAATATCTTCAAGATACTTTAGATTGTTTCTATAGTCCCTGTTAGTTCAGCATTCTTGAATGTATGTTAGTCTCTTGGTTTTTTACCACAATGGTTTTCCCACAATGGGGATGGCTTAAAGGACAACTGAATTTTCTGCATCATTTTCTTCATAAGTATCAATAAGTAAGGGCTATTTCCTTAGAAAATATTAAAATAATTCACAATGAAATGGATAATCTGGGGAAAAAATCCAGAAATAAATCCTGTATCTTCTTTTTCATTTTAGCCCTTCTCATATATATATATATATATATATATATATATATATATATATATATATATATATATATATATATGCATATATATGTATATATGTGTGTATGTATATGTATATATATGTGTGTATGTGTATGTGTATATATGTGTGTATATACACACACACACACACACACACACACACACACACACACACACATATATATATATATATATATATATCAGTTGGTAGAGTGCTATTCTCTGCCCTCTGAGGACCTGGGTTTGATCCTTAGCACCACAAAGATGGGAGAAGGACCTGGCAACCCACTCCCCAAATCATCCTGAGACAAATTAGCCACTGAAAACTCTACTAATAGCAGAGAAACTATAGTGCCTGGCACAGTGTTTAGTACTTTTTCAGGTTCTCTTGAAGATAGGGTCACTATGAGTGGGAACTGACTTGATGGCAACTAACAACATGTATACATATCATATACACATATATTCACAATATATGTAAGATCCAAGGATAAGTAGTGCTTTTCTGTTCCAGTTATTCCCATTGATTCTCAAATATTAGCTAAAAGAAGTAACCTTTACCCAAGAACAATTTTGTTCTTTAAAAATCACTTCTTTTTGTTTAATCTATTTTATGTAAACCATGTACTTTTAGATATGAATAGTTGATCAAGTACTTCGTTGTTTCCTATGTCTGTAATTGTGATATACACATGAAGTATGAAAGGACACTCATTAAAAGATATTTTTCAGCATTTCTAAAGCACAGGCATTAAACATAATGAATCATTTGTTTAGTCTCATTCATTTTTTGTATGGTAAGGGTAATTTTAGTACAGGGTCAAATTTTGATATCTATGGCCAAAATCTTGTCCCTTCTCCCCAGCAGTAACACAGCTATTAACTCTGCCACCATGAGTCATAAATTGATAACTTTTGTGTTTTGAAAGCATATGAGCCAGACTGATGACTCTCTCTTTAGTGATGGTTGAAAAGAAAATAAACTGTGCTTTCCCTAATAATCCATGGGTATTAACTTTATAAAACCCCAATTCTTACCCTGAATCTATCAAGGACTTTTATTCAAGGTGCTTGGAGTTCTCCCTCATATATGTCCTTCTATCCTTTCCCTCTCCAATCTGATTTCTATTTACCACTCAGAGCTCTCTGAGCTCTTCCTCTTCAATAATTGTACACATGCTAACCATGCTGCTTTGACTCAAGCTGTTCCTTGCCTGGGAGGCATTTCTTTCTCTCTTTATTGCTTACTAATTCAAACCATCATTCATAGTACTGATCAAGTCTACTTTGTCTACAGGAACTTTCCTTGAATTCCTAAAGGAGATAGCTAGTACATTGCACTTCAACAAGCAATGAATTTAAAACATGGAGTCATCTCATCTAGCTCTTTCAATTTTTAGTTCTGCTACCCTGAGTAAATCACTTCAGCATGCTAATATTATTTTCTCTATCCCTAAGGACAGTAGTCCAGCTTGAACAGATATTTTGCAATTAATTATGTGCTGAAATATATTGTCTTTTAATGATCTTGTTTTCCTTAAAAATGCAGAAAAATATAGTTATAAAATTAAAAGATGCAAAAATGTATAACATTCATTTCATAAAATCAGCATTTATTAAATGAATGAGTAAATATGCATTAAATATATATATGCATTAAATACATATATATATATATATATTCCAATTTTTAAAATCTCCCTGATAGAAATAAACAGTATTATAATTTCCTCTCATTTTGTTAATACACAAAAGCTATTCTGATGCATGGCATTTTTTACCTGCATTTCACTAGGACAGTAGAGGACAAGAGAGGTCAATAAGCAATATGCCAAAACCTGTAGAAACTGGACAAGCCTGTCCTTCCTTCAGCCTTTGTCTTTACAACTCCTTAGCAACCAAAGGGCACTTGACATGTGCATTGAGTTCTACTGCCTGTCAGCAGATTGATGTCAGGCTGTGCGGTAGGAGACCAGGGTTGACAATGTGATCGTTTGCTGAATTTATTATTTCCATAATATGAACCAGTAGTGTAATTTGCATTGAACATTTTCCAAAAGCCAGAGAGAATGAATTCTCCAATGACTGAAATAAATGTAAACATGTATGGGTTTCTTTCCTACCAACATAGCAAATCTTTCTGTGAAAAAGCTAAAAATGCACTAAACTAGACATGAGATTTTATGTGTCCCTCAATGTATGGAGGAAAATCAATAAGACATTGTCCTCACTTTCACGGAACTCTTCATGTAAGAGAAAGGCGGAAGTTAACTTTTAGAGCAAATAAATAGCTTAGAGCTCTCTTGTGAAGGAAAGACAAAATGATAACCAGGTATTGGAGAATATGTCTTGGTTCTAAGGAATATCATAAACCAGGGTGACATTTAATAAAAATATATGGTTGAAAGAGAAATTTGGCCAAGAGAAATAAAAATGCAGCAAATAAATCAGTGAAATGCCCAAAGTAAAATTTGAGTTAGAAACAAATGATATTGTAGAAGGAATAGTTGAGAGTGAAAATGTGGATATTTCAGCTACATTTGAGAATTCTACACATAACAACAAGATACAGAGCCAGAGAAACTTAGTACTTGCATAAAAATAGGCATGAGGACCAGTGGAACAGGTTAGAGGACCCAGAAATACATCAACGTATCTATAGCCCCATGATTTTTGACAAAAGAGCAAAGTAGGTGAACTGGAGAAAGGATAGCCTTTTCAACAAATGGTGCTGGGAAACTTGGATTTCCACCTGTAGAAAAATGAAAACAGACCTGTACCTCTCAATATGCATGAGAGTTAACTCAAAATGGATAAAAGACCTCAACCTAAAACCAGAAATTTTTAAATTACTAAAAGAAAGATAAGCAATATGCTCTAACATATAGGCATAGGAAAGTATTTCCTTAATAGGACTCCAATTGTTCAAGAAATTGCAATAAGAATAGATAAATGAGATTACATTAAATTAAAAAGCTTCTGTATAGCAAAGGAAATAATCAACAAACTCAAGGAATACCCCACTGAATGGGGAAAAAAAAACCTCACATCCTATACATTGGACAGAGGACTAATTTCTAGAATATATAAAGAACTCAATTTCTTTATAAAAGTAAGCAATTCCCAAGAAAACAACTAACCCAATACACAAGTGGGCAAAGGAACTGAATAGACAGGTTTCAAATGAAGAAACTTATAAGGCCATGAAAACACATGAAAAATGCTCAATATCCCTAGCCATTAGGGAAATGCAAATCAAAACAACTCTGAGATTTCACCTTACACCAGTAAGAATGGCCAAGATCAATAAAATAATAACAACAAATGCTGGAACAGTTACAGAGAAAAGGGAACCCTCTTACACTGCTGATGGAGTTGTAAATTGGTTCAACCACTTTGGAAATCAATACGGAAGTGCCTCAAAAAATTAAAAATAGACCTACCATATGACCCAGCTACACCACTCCTCAGACTATACCCAAAGGGAGATACCACAGAGATGCCTGCATCTCCATATTCAATGCAGCACTTTTCACAATAGCAAGGATGTCGAATCAAGTGAAGTGCCCACCAACAGAAGAATGGATAAAAAAATTATGGTATGTATATACAATGGAATACTACTCAGCAATTAAAAAAATGAAATAAAACAAATTTGAAACAAAATAGATGGAATTGGAGAAAATTATCTTAAGTGAATGAATATAAGGCCAAAAAGAGAAATACCATACATTCGCATTCATATGTGGAAACTGAATCAAACTTAAAAGGAAAAAATCCTATACATAAATTGGAACATAATAAAAGCTCATGTAAACTTAGTATAGAAGGGACAATTTAAGGAGTGGAAAGAAGGAGGGAGGGATCTAGCAAAAGCAAGTGATGATGGGAGAAGAAGGGAGGGGGAGGAGGGCCAACAAAGAGGGACGAAGGGGGGAGGAGTCAACCTCAATGTGAGCAGCTCAACTTTATTAGTACGGGAAACAATAAATAATAATAATAATAATAATAATAATACCACAGAATGGCAATAATGCAAACTGACTAGATTACTCATGTAATACTGCTGAGAATGTAAAAAGACAGATCACTACAGAAGAAAAGTTTGGAGTTAAATCAAAATTGGGATGCACATATACAGATAAATATTCCAACAAAAGACATACAAGTAGAAAGAAGATCATTGGTGGGGGCATAGGGATAGAGGAGGAGGGTCATGAGAGGGCAAGGGGGAGGTTATGTGGGCAATGTACAATGGAAATGCATATATGGAAATGTCAAAATGAAATACATATCAAAATGAAACCCATTAAGTTGTTCATTAAAAATTTCCAATAAAAAATGAAACTTAGTAAAGATGAACTTGTCCCACTAAATGAGAAAAGTAGTCTGATGAAGAGGGGAAGATGTCTTGGCTGTGATGCTGGCAAAACAAACCAAATCAAACAAACAAACAAACAAAAATAAAAGCCAACAAAAACCACAGCACATTAAAGAAATGCTACTAGATATTTCTCATTATTGAAAATTCAAAGGATCCTGTAGCCATATCTCTCTCTAGGGTCTGATCTCCTCAGATCTCAGAAGCTTAACAGAGTCAGGTTACTCCTTGGACAGGAGGCCTCTTGGGAACAACAGGTACTGTAGGATTGGGAGAAGGACCCAGCAGCCCACTCCTGAAACAATCAGCCATTGAAAACCCTATGAATAGCAGAGAAGCACTGACATAATGCTGGGCATGGCACAGTGTCTGAGAGTGCTTTGTTCTTTTGAACATAGGGCCACTACTGAGTTGGACCCAACTCAGTGGCACTCTAACAACAAAACATTGGAAAGTGACACAAACTTAGGGAGGAGAATGAGGATTTGCTAAGGCACACAAAAGATATCTGCTCCATACTGTTAAATCGTGTCTCAAGGAGAAGAAAGCAGGCCCTGTTCAAATTACTCTTGAAGAAGTCTTGTTTCTTATTTCCTTGTATTCATGTGATAATCAGATAAAAATGAAGGGTTAACAAATAAATGAGACCTTGCATTTATATTAAAGCACAGAAACATCTTATGACAGAGAAAAAAAGAATGTTTGGTACTGAAGAATTCGTACATCCTCAGATGTGGTCAAGAACTTTGAAAAAGAACCTACATACAATCAGAATTTTTATATTTTCAGATGGTGCCCTGAGATTAAGGGACTATGCCACAAAGCCTTCTATATGATTATCATTATCCAACAGAGTAATTGTGTTGGCAGAAACCACTTCACTGAAGTAGAAACACTGCATCCAGAATATTTTCAGAGATTGTTTTGCCCTGAATTTCACTCAGAAATTGCAGAAACTAAGGCCTTATGATGTCTGGTAAGCAGATAATGGCCAACCAAGTGCTGAGTGCTTTCTGATGAACTCTCAGAAGTTGGTCCTAGGAAGAAAGAGCCTCCTTATCCAGAACTTCTGAGCTATGAATGCATTTCACCCTGCCTTTATCTTAGAGCAGACACACATGTTCTGATGGTAGTGGGCGGGGACTAGAATAACATAGCTAATGTAGCCGCTAAGTGCTCCAGCTCTAATACCAAACTTCATAGACTGGAATCTGGGCTCCATAGTATACCAGCTATATGTCCCTAAGTTTTTACACAGCTTAGCTTACTCACCTACGAAATCAGACAAAAACAATGCCCCAAAATTTATGGGGACTCTTTTATTAAGTCTCCTCCTTATTCATGTTTAGTATCAGCTACCTAAACTTGCAGCTGGGATTTAGCTCAGTTAGTAGAGCACCACACTGCAGTCTCTGAGGTCCCAAGTTTAACTCCCAACACTGCAAAAACAGGAGAAGGATGTGGCGATCCACTCCTGAGGCAATCCCTAAACAATCAGCCATGGAAAACCCTACAAGGGTCGCTATGAGTCAGACACAACTCGATAGCACTTAACAGCAACCTAAATTTGTATGGCTCAATGTATTTAACACCTTCTATTAACACATTACCTTCTCTGTGTGTACTTCTCTGTTTTTTTTTTATAAGAGCTTTATTGCAATGCAATTCCCTTATGTATATCACTGATTTTTCTGTATACAATTAAATGTTTTTAGTATATTTACGGAGTTATGTCATCAATGCCACAAAGAGTTTTAGAACATTTTCAGCATCACTAAAAGAAGCCCAATATTGATTAGGCAGTCATTCTCCTTTCTGTTCCAATTACAATCTTAGGTAAACACTAAGCTACATTTTATTTCAATAGATTTGTCTATATTGGTCATTTCTTCTCAATGGAAATAACATAATATCTGGCTTTTTCTAACTGATTTCCTGCCTGTGCAATGTTTTTAAGGTTCATCCATGTTGTAGTGTTTTTGAATACTCTTTCTTTATATAGAGCACTACTGTGCAGTCTCTGAGGGCCCAAGTTCAATTCCCTGCAGAGCAAAAATAGGAGAAGGACTTGGCAATCCACACCTGCAGCAATCTCGAAATAATCAGCCATTGAAAACCCTATAAGGGTGGCTATGAGTCAGACATGACTCCATGGCATCTAACAACAACAACATTTCTTTATATGGTAGTATAATATTCATTTATATGTATAGATCACATTTTGTTTATTCATCAGCTGAGAAGTAATTGTTACCACTTTTGGCTGTTATTAACAAAGCTATTATGAATACTTGTGTTCAAGTTTTGTGTGAGCTTTTTAAATTGTCTTGGTAAGAAACAAAATAATATGAATTTCAGGCTAACTTGATTTAACTTAGCTTGCCTCTTTATCGTGATAATCACAGTGGACATTTATGACAGCAATACTGATAGGATAGTGATCAAGTTATCTTACTGATCTCAGTATTTCCTACAGAGAAACTTGTAGATGACAACTGACCTATCTTTTTCATAACTGCTAGTCACACAACAACAACAAAATCATTCAGTCTCCAATTTTCATCCACTAAGATTCCATCTCCTTCACTGTGAAAATCTATGAGTATCTTCACCTAAATCTCAGTTCACTCAATAGGAAACATGAGAATAGATGCTTCTCAAAAAAGCTCAAATGTCTTGAATGAACCTTAAATCATTAAGGCTTAAATATTCCTATGATTGAGTGAAAAGATCCTATTAAATATCAGAATCAGCTGCACATGAAATATCTTACTTTAGTATTTTTATCTGAACTTTTATGAGTAATGAAATCAGATATATTAGTTTTGAGGGAGCATCATACACAAAATATCCTCAATTCTGACAGCAGTTGCAAGTACAGGGGTTCCTAATATCACACTCAGTTTCCATTGCTGTTGTTCTTGTTGTCGTTGGATGCTGTGGTATAGGGTCTGACTCATAGGGACCCTATGTACAACAGAATGAAACAGGACCCGACACTGTGCCATGTCCAGCACTGTTGTCAGTGCTTCTCTGCTACTCATATGGTTTTTGATGAATGTTTTGGGATTGGTTCTGGAGTGGGCTGCCAGGTCCTCCTCCCATTTTTGCAGTGCTGGAGATCAAAACCAGGCCCTCAGAGCACACAGAGAAAGTATGTTACCAACTGAGCTAAACCTCATCCCCCTCAGTTTCCATAATTCCCAAGAAAGACTCAGAATTTGCTGACACGTTATGCTCATGGTTACAGTGAATTCTGAGGGGGTACAGGCTAAAATTAGACAATTTCAAGGATGCACAGCAGAGCCAAGGAAAGTGCCAAGTGTGCAGCCTACTGTCCTCTCCATGCAGTAGTCAAGCGTCATTTTCCCTGTATAGATGTGTGACAACGTGCACCAAACTTTGCAAACCAGGGAAGCTCACCCAAACTCTGGTGTTGAGAGTTTTTGTTGAGCTCTGTGACACAGACGGGTCCAACCTGCAATTGCATGACCTGAAATCCCCACTCTAAATCACGCTGTTAGATGATCTGATGTCACTCTCAGACCCTGAGCAAACAAACACAGTTCTTTTTTCAGTACTGTGGGGTTGAACCCAGCGCTTTGCATATATGTTGCAAGTGCTCTACCACTGAGCTGTACCCCAACCCTTGTTTTATTTATTATTTACTTTATGTTGAGACAGGGTCTTTGTAAGTCACACAGGCTGCCTTTGACCTCGAACCTGTGATCCTCCTGTCTCCTCCTGAGTCACAGGGATTATAGGCATGTGCCACTGCACCCAACCAGCAATGATTTTATCAGGTAAGAATTCTAGTGGCTTAGAAATTACTTTCCAGAAACTAAGGGCAAATTCCAGAACTCTTTTTGGGGGCAGGTTAAATTCTTCACTAACTACAATCTTTCTCTAAATTTACAGAAATAGCAACACAATCCCAAGAATATCTTTCAACTTAGTCTGCATTATTGAATATATAATAAATAATACTAGCAACACAAGCTATGTCAGATCTGGGAAGCTGGCATGTCATCAGAGCCACACAATCAGACAGGTAGCCTGCAGGAGAATATTCACTGAATTGTTATTTCTTGTGATATTGGCCTCTATTAAGGAATGTTATAAAGTGGAGCATTGATATTTTTCACTGTGTTGGGAAAGATTCCACTGAATATATCCCATAATATGTTCTTTAATAAGAATAAAGAAAAAACTTTTAGAAACCATATGTACTATAGCTAGTTATGTTTTCCTCTTTACATGGATTACTAAAAAGTTAAATTCAAGAATGTATTCCAACTTTAGTCAGAAGATAGCTGATGTAAATTAGAAAGTTGTCACCAGTAAGCCACCAAAACCAAAATTATTTGATGCTTACAAAAACGGAGATGCTTTATTACCCCTATAACAAGAAGTCTATGGTTACAAGGTGGAATTGTTTTAGCAGCTTTGATTTAAAGGCATGAGATGAATATCTTTGTTGTTCTCCTGGTCTTACCCAGACCCTACAAAATGATGGCAAATGCTCCAAAGATGTTCTCATTTCACATTCAAAGGCATAAGGCAAAGGGATGAGGAGCTATCAAAATAATACAAAAAAAATGCTTACACTCAAAACATCTGTGCTGAATTTCATTGGCAAGAACTGCATAAGCAGCAAAACTTAGCTGAAAGGTTAAGAATGTACAGAATTGGAAGGGCAGATATGGAGAAGTGAATACAAGCAATGTACTGTATGTGTGGAAATGTTACAATACCACCCATTAAGCTGTACACTAGCTAAAATGTTACTAATCAGAAAGGCTCTGTGAAAGCAAAGAATATTTCTCTGCCATGTATGAAAATCTTAATACTTGTGTTATCTATTGTCCTTCTAAATCTATTTGCTTTTGTACTTTTGTCTTCTGTTTACTTTATTTTCTTACTTTTAATGCATTTTGATCTTGCATCTTCATATACTTTTCTGCACTCTCTTAAGTCATTTTGGAAGGAGATAAGTATTGATATGCATATATACATTTGCATACACAGTAGACTTATTCCAGTTGTTTCAGTGTAACACGTTTTATAGAATCTCATTTGGAAATATTTATTGAATTGATTTCCATGAGCATTGATAAAAATTTCTGTAATGATGGAAAAAAATTGTATCACAAATAGCACAGATAGTTTTAAAGTTTGTGAGGAGCAAAGAGCAATATTCTTTTAAAAGTTAGCAAGATTTTTCAAATATGTGTTTTTAAAATGGTCTCGTGACAGGAATATTTTAATATTGTCTCCTTTCATTCTTGTTCTTTGATCTCTGTGGAATTGCCACTGGACCATGAGTTCACTGATCCAGGGAAGATATCCCCTGTGAATCACTAGTATGGCAGTGCAGGTCAATTCCTTAGCACTCCTCCTTGCACGAGCTAGTTTTGTGTGTAGTTTTTAGAAGGCAGTAAAAATAGAGAGAAAGACAAAGAGAAGATACAGCCAAAAAACATTTTTTGTCCTAACCTGATATTTTGTGATTTGACTATAAAAATAGAGGACTTAACGGGCTGTGAAAATTCACTGTGAGGAAGGGGAAATTTGGCACAAATAGTCATTAGTCATCTGAAAAATATTCTAGTGAACTATGTGTTACATTATTATTACATGCAATTTAGTTACATAGAAAAATAAAAAGTGATAATTGAGTAGGCAAACAGAAAATATCTTGAGTAATTATAAGTACAACTGCCAAAGCTTTTTTTTAACTATGATGGTAATTCTAAGATAATTTATGGCATTGGTATTAGAATAATAAAAATTAAACTCAGAAAAGTTTAATGTATTTGTAGGTGCTCTTTTAAGGTTCTTTTAAATACTATATTGTAAATAGATTTAAAGTAATAGTTGTTGTTGTTGTTGTTGTTGTTGTTGTTGTTGTTGTTAGGTGCCGTCAAGTCGGTATCCAACTCATAGCAACCCTCATAGGGTTTTCAATGACTGACTGTTTCGGGATTGCCTTGGGAGTGGATTGCCAGGCCCTTCTCCCATTTTTGTGGTGCTGGGAATTGAACTCAGGACCTCAGAGACTGCAGCGCAGCACTCTACCAACAGAGCTAAATCCCAGACCAAAGTAATAGTATATTTGTTAAAACACAATTGGGATCACATTTAAATGATGATGAGCAGCATGTTAAATTAATGATGCATATAGACAAGTACAGGGACTGGCTTTTAGCTCAGTTGGTAGAGTGCTGCTCTGTACTCTGAGGACCCAAGTTCAATCCCAAGCACTGTAAAAACGGGAAAAGGATGTGGCAATCCACTCCTGAAGCAATCCTGAAATAATCAGCCATCAAAAACCCTATGAGAGTTGCTAGCAGTCCGAACAACAGGAGGACACCTAACAACAACAACAACAACAACAACAACAACAATATAGACAAGTATTGAGAGGGAACAAAAAATTCAGCACTCATATGTTAGGATGATATGGATATATTTTTATTTTCTATTAATACTTCACTATTGTTATGTTAGTACAAAAATTCTTTTTCTTGAAGTAGGTAAAATTTTGAGGCTTTTTATTAGTAATAATTTTTTAGTCAGCATATAAATTATTGTGTTGTTAGGTGCCATTGAGTCAGGCCTGACTCATAGCGACCTCCTATATGGTTTATAATGGCTGATTATTTCAGAATTGTTTCGGGAGTGAGCTGCCAAATCCTTCTCCCATTTTTTGTGATGCTGGGGTTCAAACCCAGGGCCTCATAACACACAGAGTAAGCACTCTACGAACTGAGCTAAACCCCATCCTTATAAATTATTTGATTTCATTATATTTCCATATCTGCATAGCATTAAACATTGATCATATTCACCCAAGACATTTCTTTACTTTGTTCTATATAACACAATTGACTTAGCACCTTGCGGGCAACATGTAACAATATTTAAAGAATATCTATTTTTACTTAAAATACAGAGATACTTATTTTCTTTCTAGTAAATCAAAGACTTGAATATCTCCACTCATGCAGAAAATCCATCTGTGCAATTGCAAATTAGGGAATAAAAAGATTTTGCATATAACATAAGAGAAATTTTCCCTGTGTGATCTTGCATGTATGTTGAAAAGCTGAAGTCTACTTTTAAGCAGGAAAAACTAATACATTATGCACTATTAAATAGTGACAAATAGACATTTTTGAAGGTGAATTTGCTCTTTGTAAATATCCCAAAGTCATTGTATCCAAAGAATGAAGGATTATTAGATCATTAATACTCTTTATTATTATTAACATATATTAGCTGTTAGATTTAATGAGGTTCACTCTGATATTTCCATACATGCATACATTATATATTGATTATGTCCATATACCCCACACATCTGTCAGTTTGCTGCACTGTGGGGACTTGTGTGTTGCAATGAGGCTGAAAGCTATGCCACAGGTATGTCAGTTACCAGCAGGGTCATCCATGGTGAACAGGTTTCAGCTGAGCTTCCAGACTAAGATAGACTAAGGAGTAGGGACTGACAAACCACTCCCAAAACAACTAGTCATTGAAAACCCTGAGAATAGCAAAGAAACACTGTCAGATATAATGCTGGAAAATGAGTCCCCCAGGTTGGAAGGCACTCAGAAGACAGCACCTAATAACAACAACAATGTTTCCATATACACTCCTTGTACCCCTGCACCCAGCATTAAAACCGTTAAGCTTGAAATTGAATGCACTTCCTTTTTAAATAGTCTTGCTGAATATGAAATAGTTTGGATAGAAACTCTTTCCATGAAGTGGCTTAAAATGTTTTTGCAGGTGTTATTGCCTTTTCTAGGCCTAGGGGTTAAAGATGTAGTCCCCAGTTTGGTGCTACTGGGAGGTAATAGAAACTTTAAGAAGGACAGTCTAGTGGGACGTCTTTTGGTCATAGGGGTGTGACCATGAAGAGGACTTGGAGATACTGGCCCCCTCCTCACCCTCTCTTTCACTTCTTAGCGATCCAGTGAATAGTTTGCTCCCCACCACTGCCACCCGGCCCTGCACCAGAAATCTAAAAGTGATGAGTCTCCTTACTTACAGAATGAAATTCCGAAACTATGGCCAAAATAAGCCTTTTTAAAAATATGTTGATTATCTCAGGTGGTTTTTTATAGGGACTAAAAGCTGGCCAACAGAACTATCCTCTACAATTTGTTTTAGGAATTGGGTAAAGATTGGTTTTGGCTTTGAAGGGACTTAGAATGTAATTCCAAAAGAGATGTTCTTCAAGTGTGTTGACCAATGGCAGTAATGCTTTTTAAACAATCTGCATCACTATCAGTGTCACAATTTAGGTAGCAATATTCTCATAAAATTTTAAATTCTGATTGAGGTAACTTTCTAACACTATTTATTTATTTATCTATTTATTTATTTATTTGCAGTACTAGGGGGCTGATCCCAGAACCTCACACATACTTTGTAAGTGCTCTACCAGAAAGCTGCACTCTCAGCCCCCTTTTTTATTTATCTTAAGAGAGGATTTCGTTAAATTATTCAGGCTGCCAGGGCCTCCAACTTGCCATCCTCCTTCCTCGGCCTCCCCAGTCACTGGGATTATGGGTATGCGCCACCAAGACCAGACTAATTCAACTTTAAAAATTAAAAATAATAATATAAGATGCTCTTCCCTCAGGAAAATAGGTGCCAGCTATTCAACTGTATTTCATCTCTTAATTTTAGGGGCTGAGGTTAAAGAGACTCCAATCTTATGAGGCAGGGAAGAGAGCTTGTGGAAAGATTGCTCTGCTGATTCTAAGAAGTACAAGGAGTTTGCTTCAGAAATCCTGGAGTCATTGTCTGGCTAACTGGTAGCTTCTCCAATTCCCCTGGTTCTAAGGGAAGACTCACCTGTGGAGTATTTGGGAAACTGATTCACAAGCAGGAATGACCATTACCTTTTGAGAGGAGAAAGTCAAACTTTTGTTCTCTTCAAATATCTTTTCTGTTTTCTCTACCTTTCTTTAAAATATTATTTGTCTCTCAACTTTTTACCTATTAGTTATTATTATTATTTTGCAACTCATCCTCTCTCCTGCCCCTGAAGATGATCTTGCTCAGATCAGTCTGAGTGGTTTTTACATGGTTCAACTTTCCATTTTCTATTAAATGCACAGGAACAAAGGCTCCACATGCTTTATGCTTATATGTACAACACATTTAAATGCATGTTTTTTTAACATAATTAGTATATTTTCTGCCCTTCCCTTTCCACACATTGTCATGAAAAATTACTGGATAATTATTTAAATTGATGTGAAATATGCTTATTTTAATTGATATGGAATGGGTTATGAGAAATGTAAGTAATTTTGAATAAGTTATGGGAAAATATATACTTCATAATAAACTTTTACCACCTTCAGTACACTAAATTCAAGTAAGCATAATTTTATATGCAAGGTGGGCAATGATGCTTACAGTTGTTGGTAATACAACCCTTACTTCCATTTGTACCTTTGTGTAACTGTATCACTGCAGGACATTTTAAAGCATCTTTTTTTTTCCCATTTTTATAATATAGGTAGAAAGAAAGCCTCTTTGCTTCAAGAGTATTACAAATATTGTGCATGATCATTTTGATACATCTCTACAAAGCTTTTATGTCATAAAGGATGAAAAAATAATGTCTCTAAAGCCAGATTCATTTGTTAGATTTTAGTTATTACTGAGACAGATCTTATTTTTTTGTTTTCCAAATCATTAGGTAAGGAATGATAAAGAATCACCATTGTTCATAGTACAAAATATATATCATTAAAAGCGTGTATATTTTCCAGTAGCAATATTGTCGTGATGTTGTGTGTAACTCAGCCTTTACTTTCTTTAACCAAGTGCCTGTTTGTTTTGTATGGCTCAGTTTTTCTATCTTGTACATATGAATGAACAGGGAGTATGATCTTTGGTTAGAAGGGTCATCTATTTGTAATCACAGTCTCTGAGAGCTAAATTTTTCCCAGCTGCATGCCACTATAGGAAAGTAATTAAGTTTAATAGTAGCTTCCCTTAATTTATGGCCACAGAGGGAAATAATCACATTTAAAGTAAAAGCCACAGCTTTTAAATGGAGATATATGCCATTACGGCGTGTCCCCAGTAAAAGCAACCATTTGCAAGGATCATACTGGAGATATATTTCCTTTATTCCTGGCCGTTTTACTTTTAAAGGACAAGGAATCTCTTTGCTAGGAATCTCACTGAGCTCCTGACATTTCATTCTTAAATGGCTTTATCAAGCCTTGACGCCTCGCTTTTTTAATTCTTGCCATATTTTTTGTTAGTAACTTTTTAGATAGGGTACAACCTTATGAGTTTCATTATGACATTTCCATTCATGTGTATCATTGTACATTGCTCATGTTCACCTCCCCCATTACTTTCTCACAACCCCCCCACCCCATTTGCCTGGCTTCCTACCAATGGTCCCCCTTCTACTTGCATGTCTTCCTTGTGTATCTATCTATCTATCTATCTATCTATCTATCTATCTATCTATTTATCTATCTATCTATCTATCAAATCATATATATACATATATATGTACACACACACACACATATATATACACACACACACATACATATATATATATATATATATAGTATATAAATGTAGACAGATTTTTCCATAAGGGCCAAATGTGATATTTCTCTTCCTTTCCCCATTACCCTTTTTTGTTGCCCCTCCTCCTTCTCTTTGGTCCCTTTTCTCCCCATGCATAGGCTCACATTTCTGCTTTGGCGGTCCCATCGGTACAAAAATAAAACATATGAGAGAGACATTAACTTGCCTCTTAGAATCTAATGAGCTATTGATTTTCATTAGATCTTGAATTTGGACAATTTATGTCACAAAATCAAGAGACAGATGTGTTCATTATATCATTCTCTATAAAACTGTGATACTTAGCAAAGTTCACAATGCTTTAGGTAGATTACATATAATTTATCCTTATATGAACATGGAATGAAATTAGAATTATATGAATGATGTAAATTAACTTTAAATAAAACTCTAATTTGTGGCTTCTTCCTGAGGCAACATAAATTACAATAATATATTTCTTTAAAATTAACTTTTAATGCAAGAGGTTCCAGACACCCTTTTGTTACTTATGTGTTTAGAAGAATGGAAAGATAATGGAAGCACTTTTTGCGATTCTAAGTGAGTTTTAAAAATCACTATATCTTAGAATGATTCTGAATTGGTCTCATAATACAAATCTAAGAGAATGTCTACTACGTCAATTCTAAGTGCACCAA
>VMDO01014008.1:0-56100 GCA_007922755.1 Pedetes capensis | reverse complement strand
CAATACAAATGGACTAAAAATCACATGTAATTGTTCTAACAAGATAGAAACAAAGACCACTACAAGAAAAGTTTCTATCTTAAACAGAAAGGGAACCCAAGGACATATAGAAAAATACTATATAGTAAAAGATAGAGAAGACTTGGATGGGAAACTTAGATAGGAAGAGGGGAGGGGGGAAACATAGAGGAGCGTAAGGGGTAACCTATATGAATAATGCTTATCAAATTGCATATATGAAAATTGTCACAACGAAAAGCATGTCAAAATGAATCACATTATGATGTACATTAAAAATTTCTAATAAAAAAAAAAAGAATAAACTTCAAAAAAAAAAAAAAACAACTCTTCCACTATGGACTAGATTTTTCTTCTCCTTGCTCAAAACTTTCCTTAGCTTTGTGTGATCTCCCTTAGTTATTCCTATTCCCTCAGAAATAATCTTCTGTGCTAAAAACCTCCAAGTGAAGGGCAGAGAGCCAGCTTCTGTGCTTTCTATACTTCATGATTATGGAGCCAGCCTGCCGTATGCTCCATTAATCTCTCAAACCAGCCTCAGACTTGGGCTGTACGGAAAGTGTTTCCAATTCTAATCTGTCTGTCTTCCATGGGGCTTTGTTTATGTAACTTCCACTGTCTCAGAGGGCCCGGTGGCCCTTTGGCATCCCTGGTGTCATTTCCATTTCCTCCCTGCAGTATTATTAATTTAAAGATTCTCACTGTTGATTATATGCACATTTATCTACATCCTATAGCCCCTGTAAATAAGAAGCTGGTGGAGACCTCACCTGGCATCCATCATGCTTCCTGTAACCTGTACCCACGTGTGAGGAGGGACAAGGAAGCAAAGAATGGGAGCAGCTAGCCACACGCCCATTTCCACCTTCTATCCATCTGCCCATCTGTAAGGCCCCTTTTCTTTATTTTCACTCCTCAATTATTTTATTCTGGAAAGTGTAGTGTAGCGCATCAAAATTGGCAAGTATGCAATTGAGAAGGCAGGCAGAGAGTGAGACTTTTAAATTGTAAATTTTGAAATGCTTGCACCACTAAGAAGAGCAAACAGGGCAGGTTCAGCTATGAGGGAGATGAAGGAGATGTCAGCTCACAGAAGTAACCCTAATAAGGAGAATTAAGGTAGATGCCAATGAAGGAAGAAAAATATGAGCATTTTTTCTGGCCAACTGTTTTGCCCTGAAAAGTAAAGGGTTCCAGCCCAGAAGTCTGTAGCCGAGGAAGGGAAATAGGGGGATGATGGAAGGAAAGATGTAAAAGAAATCTAGAAAGTGTGGCTGCAATGCCAGCCTCCTGGCCTCCCACTCCTCAGTGAAGGACACTCTACCCTGCCACACATGACTACACCTGGACTTTCGCCACACAAATGATTGTCAGCTCCTAGGTTGCCCCAGCCACTGTGGCATCCAATCCCATCAGATCTCAGAAGCTAAACGTGGTTGGGCCTGGTTAGTGCTTGGATGGGAGACCACCTGGGAACAGTAGGTGATGTAGGCTTGGGAGAAGGACCTAGCAGTCCACTCCCAAAAACCAATCAGCCATTGAAAACCATAGCATACTCAGATAAAAATGCATAAATCATAAAGGTACACCTCAGCTTGCATTTCATGAAGTAAATACATTGTATTCAGGTAACCAGGACCTGGATTAAAAAATAGAACAACAGCCAGGCATAGTGGTGCATACCTGTAAGCCCAGCACTTGAGAGACTGTGGTAGGAGAATCAACGTAACTGTGAGGCCAGCCTGTTTTACATAGAAAGTTCCAGGCCAGCCTGGGCTATGCAGCAAGACTCTGTTTCAAAAAAAACAAATGAGAGAAAGGGGGAGGGGGGGGAGGGGGGAAGGGAGGGAGGGAAAGAAGAAGAAGGAGAAGAAGAAGAAGAAGGAGAAGAAAGAAAGAAAGAAAGAAAGAAAGAAAGAAAGAAAGAAAGAAAGAGAAACAGAACATTCCTAGCATCTCAGCATCCCCCATTTTGCATCCTTCCCTCCCCAGCAAGAGAGATGATCAAGGTGTTGACTTCTAGTAGGACAGACAAGTTTCATCAGTTTTTGAAATTTGTGTAAGTGAAGCCATATAGTAAGATCTATTATATGTTTTTCTCCTATCACTTAGCATTATGTATGTGAGATTCATCCATGTTGTTTACATGTAGAAATATTTGGTTCATTTCTGTTACTGTCATCACAGAATATTCAACTGAAAAAACACACTACATTTTATCCATTGTACTGTGGGTGAACATATGGGTAGCTTCTAGTTTGGGGCTATCATGCAAATTGCCATAACAGTCTAGTACATATTTTTGTTGTTGTTGTTTTACCATGTACATATGCATTTCTGCTGAGTATATAACTCAGAGTGGAGTTTCAGAGTCATAAAATATGCTTTTGTGAGGCTTTAATTGGGAAGTTCAAACAGTTTTACAAAGTAGTTGTGCAAATTTAAACTCTCACCAACACCTGTCAATTTTCACTTTAGCCATTCTGGAAAGTATTTTACCATTTGCTATTGAGACCCAAAGAGTTGAGTAATTTATTTTCCTCAATAGAGTCATTTGATGACCAGTTGGTACATGCTCCTCTTGTGTCTGGTGCTGATTGTCAGAGCAAACTACAGGACTCCATCAATCTAGAAATATTTAATGTCTAATGTGGAATGATGGGTAACATATGTGAAGCAAGGACTCTGACCTCAAAGAGTCCATATTCAACTTGGAGAAACAAGAACACTACATGTGACACTATTATTGTTGTTGTTGTTAGGTGCCATCGAGTTGGGTCTGACTCATGGTGACCCTATGTAAAACAGAATGAAACAATTCCAGACACTGTGCCAGGCACACAATCTTTTTTATACTTAAGCCTATTGTTGTAGCCACTGTGTCAATCCATCTAGTTCAGGGTCTTCCTTTTTTCATCAATGCACCACTCTTCCAAACATGATGTCCTTCTCCAGGGATTGGTCCCCCCTGACTACATGTTCAAAATACATAAGATGGAGTCTAGCCATCTTTGTTTCCAAGGAGCACTCTGGTTGCACTTCTTCTAGGACAGATGTGTTGGCTCTTTTGGCTGTCCATGGTATATTCAGTATTTGTCTCCAGCACCCTAACTCAAAAGCATCAATTCTTCTCCTGTTTCTCTTATTCATCATCCAGATTTCACAAGCATATGATGTGACTGAAAATACCATAGCATAAGTCAGGTGCACTTCATCTTCAACGTGACACTAGCAGGTCACAATTAAGGTCACTGACAGGTTGGGAGTAATGTTAAATGTTGGATCAATGTTGGTTAAATGTTAGTACTAACTATTCAATGCAAACAGTAGAATCAGTCCTAAGTACAAAGAAGGGAGAAATAGAAGAATGTATGTGGTGGTGAAAAGCTTTAGGAAGGAAAGGGAATTGCAGCTCAGCCTCTAAGGGTAACATATTTGTAGATAGAGAAATCTAGAATATTTCATGATATTTTCTGCCACACACATTCATGGGTGTGTAACACTAAACAAATGATTTTGACAATGACTAAATTGCCAGGTTTGTCACTTAGGATCAGAAACAAGGTACACAGATCAGCTCACTGAATGTTTCCAAGAGCCAGTTCCACTTTTTAAAGTTTCACATTGTCCTCTCTCTTGCAATAGCTGTGACTTTAGTCATTTAGACCAAAAGAGTGAAATATGCTTTGAAATTATAGGAGGTTTAAAACATAGTTTGTATGCTGTTGTCTACTATTTAGAGTGGAAAATGGATTTTACAAAATCTACTTTCCACTTCTGATTTCAAAATATTAAAATAAATCATCTCTTGTAGGCAATGAGAAGGAAGAAGTGTTACATAATTTTCTATCACGAAAAAGGCCTTTATGGCTCATTTAAGTTAGTGGTATCTTATTTTTACCTCTTCAGTAAGAAATTTGAGAGCCAGGACACCTTGCCCCCAAATATTAACTTTCATTTTTTATCTTTAAAAAAACAAACCTCAAGCAACCTCTCCTGCAACAACTGTTGTTGTTGTTGTTAGGTGTAGTCAACTCGGGTCCAACTCATAGCAACTCTCATAGGGTTTTCAATGGCTGGTTGTTTTGGGATTGCTTCAGAGAGTGGATTGCCAAGTCCTCCTCCCACCTCTCCTACTAAGAAGCTACAAATCCCAACCTTGTTTGTAATTTGGTGAACCCATGGAACTGAGCTCTGGCCAAAGTGATATAGGTAAAACTATAGTTTGAATCCTACCTAAAAGGCAGTGAGCAAAGCCTTTATCCTTCCTTTCTGCTACCTAGAATATGGCTGGAACCCCAGCATCCACTTTGGACCAGGAGATGATCTTTTAATGAAAGTAAAAAAGAAGAGCAAAAAATATATCAGAAAAATTGAAAGTAACTGGGCCTATGAAGAATTTGTGGAATTATCTTGGACTGTTGCATTTGAGATGTCTTTTATGTAGTTAATATTTATGTCAGCCAGTACAAATGAATCTCTGTTGATCACAGTTGATCCCAACTCCCCACTGGTGCAGAGGCACAGAAATATATAATCCATACTCACCCAGTCTACAGAGTAAGGCCAAGGAGTGGATTTTGATGGTGTTTTCCTCTCTGCAGATACCCAGTAGAGCAGGATTTGCACTTTACCCTGAGCTTAGCTTCTTGAATTTCTTATGAATATCACTATTGGTTCAGTTCTACTTACTTTCTCTTCCCTCAGGTCTGGATTGATCCCTCTTTACACAGAGATTGCATACTCTGTTATGGCCTCTATATCAGAGACATCCATGGTACAAAAGGACTGAGGCATCTTGAGGGGATTCATGACCAGGTCAGCTTCATGGCCCCACACAGAAATGTGAGAAAAACCATTCCTCTAAAAAGCTCAGGCATCAGATTGTGTTTTCCTGAAGTGGCCACAAGAATATCTCTGGTCCCACATGAACCTTATGAAAATTTTCACTTCCTTCACTAAGAGTGGAGATCTTCCTTTGAAGCTGGATAGGTCTTTGTGACTGGCTCAATGACAGCAGAAGAAATACTATGTGGCTTTCAAGGCTGAACCATAAAAGGCTATGTAACTTCTGTTTGATTATCTGTCTAGGCACATTTGTGTTCCTAGCTCTTGGCTGCCATGTGAGAAGTCTGCTACCTTAAAGTCACCAGGCTGGCATTAGGAAAATGCAAATCAAAATAACTCTGAGATCCCACCTAACTCTAGTAAGAATGGCCAATATCAACAAAACAAATAATAACAAATGCTGGTGAGGTTGTGGAGAAAAGGAACTCTCTTACACTGCTGGTGGGACTGTAAATTGGCTCAACCACTTTGGAAATCAACACGGAGATACCTCAGAAAACTAAAAATAGAATTGCCATATGACCCAGTTGTACCACTACTGGGAATGTACCCAAAGGGAGACAAGCCATCATACCACAGAGACAACTGCATCTCCATATTGAATGCAGCACTCTGCACAATAGCAGGGATATGGGACCAACAAAAGTGCTCATCAACAGAAGAATGGATGAAAAAGTTATGGTACACATACACAATGGAATACTATTCAGAAATTAAAAAAAAATGAAATAATGTCATTTACAGCAAAATGGATGGAATTGGAGAATATCATCTTAAGTGAAGGAACACATGCTCAAAAAGAAATACCATATGTTCTCACTTAAATGTGGGAGCTGAATCTTACTTAAAGGAAGAAAAAATCCTATACATAAATTGATATATAAAAATGCACAGTTAAATTTAGCAAAGAAGGAATAATATAAAGACTAGAAGGAAGGAGGGAGGGAACAAGCAGAGGGAAGTGAAGATTGTGGAATGTGGGATGGGGAGGAGAAACAATGTAGAGGGATAAAAGGGGAGAGGATAATCTCAGTGTAAATGATGCAACTTCATAAGCACATGGGAAACATAGGGGAACATAACCCAAATATGCATGAGTTTTACTACATATTAGTCAAATGGTTTCATAAACTTTGTAAGTTGATAAAAGTGTAACTAAAGGTGATGCAATGGTTGCAGAATGGAAAAAGCCAATGCTGTATTACTCTGTACTCCACCAACATTTACCAATAAAGGGAGAAAAAAAAGTCACCAGGCTGGGAAGACCACACAGGAGTAGAAAGAGACTCCAAAACCCAGATGCTATGGCCTTACATCTATTTGAGATTTTCCAGCCCAGCAGCCAGAAACAGGAGTGAGGATCTCCTCAATGATCCCCACCCCAGCCACTATTTGAGGCGAGAGACCCTGAGCAAGAGCCACCTAGCTGGGTCTAGTCCACCTCAGAACAGTGAGAGAAAATAACAACTCGGTTATAGTTTTAAGCCACTGATTTGAAAGCTAATTTGTTCACACATGTAGGAAACCAGCTCAGCACAGCAAGCTGAAGGCCAGGGCTCTGATGTGTTCATTCTTGCCCCACATGCTGTGCCTAGATACATGCAGAAGTGTCTCTGGTAGGGGTCCCTCCCACTTCACCCAGGGACCGGGACTTACTCCCGGAAACAGCCTGAATAATTTCCAAACTGTTCTTAATGTGGAAATTCTGTGACTTCCCTGTGACTTCCACCTTTTGGTCTTATCTCAGAGCTTGGGACCCATTCAGATCAAGCCAGTGTCCACCTCCACAGGTAAACTTTAGGCTACTTGAAGACATTTTTCTTGCTTCTTTTGAACTCTTGTCTCTCCGAATACTAAGTATTGATTTTTTGGAGGATGGGTGGATATTATTAAGCTCTTTCTGAGCCCACCCACTCCTCCAAGTAAGAAGAAATGGTATGAGGCTAAAAACTTTTCGGTAGAGATGTCTTCAGTGGATTATAATGTAATAGAGGATGAAAAAAAGAAAATACAAAATCAAATACTCACTAGAATTATAATTATGCAAAATAAACATGACATAGGATACAAAGAAATATTTCCTGATAGAAAAATTATATCAAAAGGATGGCTTCTTCCTGCTTTTCAAAACTTTTTATATTACAGATATTGTTAAATTACTTATATTTAATGTCCTTGAGAACGTTTTTCCATGCATGTTACTGGGGGATTGAACCCAGGGCCCCAAGCATGGTTTGTAAGCACTCTATCACTGAGCTGTACCCCAAACCCTTCTTAAATTTTTTATCTTGAGACAGGGTCTCACTAAGTTACACAGAGGGATTCTGGCCTTGAACTTGTGATCCTCTTGCCTCAGCTTCCCAAGTCTCTGGGGTTACAGGTATGTGGCATGGTGCCCAGCTGTACTTGCAAACTTCTGAAGAGGAAAATAGTGCTCTGTAAGTTAAGCAAGGTTAGAGATGCTGATGAAGGAGACTCTTACCCTGTCCACAAAGAAATAAAGTGTTTGTATTTAATGCCCAGCCAACCTACCTAAGGTCAGGCAGTCCAGCTGATCTTTTAGCCAGCCGCCAGCAAATCAGTTTGTCCAAAACAAGTAAACCAAGGTTCACTCTTCACAGATCACTCAGTCTTTCTCTCCCTTTTTTCTCTTCTCTCATAAATCCTGTATTTGCTTTTGCTCATTGACCGTCAACAGATCATCTCCCTTGTAAGGGTCAATTTGATGCAAAAAAAACTAATTAAAAAATCTGAGCAATTTTATTGATTTTTTTAGTATAGAAAGAAATGACTTCTCATTTTCTAGTATCAACGATAGAAATTGGTTACCATTGTTCATTCACATTTATTTCACATTTCTTTCCAACTCTCTGATATAGTTCCTGATAGGACCTATACATACTTTGTCTTTATCCTCAGAGATTCTTCTTTGTAGTTTTATTTTCTTCAAAATAGAATTAATATTACGGCATACAATGTAGAATCTGAGAAGAGATACAAAATTAGAATGTAGAAATTTGATTTGTGAAAAACAACAGAATCAGACCCATCTCTTCTCCACAGAGGGCTCTGCAGTGAGGCAACATGTAGGGATACCCCCTCCTTGCATAAACACCTGGGTTGCAGCATCCCTTAGGACCCCAGGTCACCTGGATGGATCCAAGGTCAAGGATGCCAAGGTCAAGGGGAGGGAAAGTGGTACAGTCCTAAGAAGAGGAGAGCTGGGATTGCCAAGGTTAGTGTTGCCTGGGGGTGGATTAGGGTTGGGGAAGACATCAAACAGGTTTGTAGGGAAGGAAGGACACTGGCTGCACTCTGGCAGCAAGTGAAGGTCCTCAAGCCTACAGAGAAGTAGACACACCTGGGAAGGTTTTCCCAAAGGCTGTGGCTCTGGGGAATATATAGCTCAGGGTGAAGCCTTTGTAGTTTTCCTTAAAGACCCTACCTCAAATTCTTCCACTCCAAGGAATTCCACAGAGCCAAGGCATGTACTACTTTGAACATTTTATGAAACAACTTTTGGATAGTTACACGTTTTTAAGTGTCTTCTTTCCTCAACAAGCTTGTAACACCTCTGAGACTGGAGGGCAGAGATGCATGTCTGTTTCTCCCGTAGTATAGAGGAGGTACCATAAAAATATATGTGCATATATATGTGTATATGTGTGTGTGTGTGTAAGTAATAATACATATACATTTAAATTGAGTAAAACATTTTTAGCCAAATATTACCTCAGAAAGAAATAAAAACCACTATCTTTAGCATCTGTTTTTGTTAGGTGCCATTGAGTAGGGTCCTACTCATAGTGACTCTATATACAATGAAATATTCCCTGACACTGTGCCATGCCCACCACTATTCAGTGCTTGTATGCTATTCATAGGGTTTTCGATGACTATTTTGGGAGTGGGCTGTCAGATCCTCCTTCCAACTCAAACACATATACTAGTTTATTTTCTATTATTTGTCTCATCAACTCCCACAAGAACCAGTTATTTTGATAGCATCATGCATAGACAGGAGAGGCAGGAAAAATCCTGGCTGTAGGTTCTGTGTTTAAAAAGTACAGTTTAGATTCTCCTCTGACTGTAACCCACCTAGTCCACAGGGACAAGTGCGTGTGACCACCAGATCCTGCATCTCTTCCCTTACTACATTATGTTCTGAGTCCAGTGACATCACAATTCTCTGTCTTAATAGTCTTGAGTCCTATTTCAGGACCTTTCTGTGCCTCCTCACTCTCAGGGGGCAGACCTTGTCCAAGCAGTAGCCTGTCAGTAAATTCTTAGAATGGGTGCATGTTGGCTACTCAGCTGCCTTTTCCATATGTTTTCTTGTGACACTCCTAGGGGTATCACGTAGAGAAGATGAGGTCAGGAACAAGGTTGAGGTACAGCAGTAGTCTGGCTTTGTATCATGCTTATATTGGAGGTGGTCCTGAGTTTGTTTTTAGTACTCTGTTTTACAAGAGAAGGAAACTGTTCACAGAGCAGTTAAGCATCTTGTATGAGCTTTCATGTCTAACAAGTGGAAAAGCAAAGATTTTTTACTAATCTCACCACCGAGTCTAGCAAGAGACAGAGTAACCAATGATGACATGAAATGTTCTATTCATAAAATTCTGTCAAACAGTTTTTGAATGACTTGTCCATCTAATTGCTATTCAGCTGGTAAACAGAATGAAAACTAGCAGTGGCACTGAAAAATAGTAAGATAATGCCTTCCACTAAAGACACCAGTGCCCCATGTGTCTGTCAACTTGTTGTGCTGTAGGGGCTTGCATGTTACTGTCATGCTGAAAGCTATGTTGCTGGTATTTCAGATACCAGCAGGGCCATCCATGGTGGACAGGTTTCAACTGAGCTTTCAAACTCAGACTAGGGAGAAGGACCTGGCAGCCCACTCCCAAAACAATTCACCATTGAAAACCCTAGGAATAGCAGAGAAGCACTGTCAAAAATGGTGCCAGAGAATGAGCCCAACAGAATAGAAGGCATTCAAGAAACAACTAGAGAAAAGTTGCCTCCTCAATGTTGTTAGGTGCCGTCGAGTTGTGTCTGACTCATAGTGACCCTCATAGGGTTTTCAATGGCTGATTGTTTCAAGATTGCCTTGGGAGTGGATTGCCACATCCTCCCATTTTTAGCTGTGCTGGGAATTGAACTCGGGACCTTGAAGACTGCAGAGCAGTGCTCTACCAACTGAGCTAAATCCCAGCCCCCTCCTCAAAGTAGAGTCAACTTTAATGACAGGAATGGAGTAAAGCCCCTGGGACATCCTATTGTTGATGTGGCATAATTCAAAATGTGAAGAAACAGGGCCTGCAACATTGGGCTCAAATGTAAAAAGATCATGTGCATGGCAGAGTGTTGGGGAGTGTTTCTTTCTGTTGTGTGTAAGGTTACTATGGGTTGAATCAAAGTCGATGACACCTAACAACAACAACAAAGACCCCAGTATACAAGAATACAGAGAAGGAGAAAACATTTTCAAATCTTTCTGTCTTGTCTATGTATATAAGTTTATAAGCCAGCAGCTGACAGTCAATGAACAGGAATGTCACTACCTATACTTGTTGTTGTTGTTAGGTGCCGTCAAGTTGGTATCCAACTCATAGCAACCCTCACAGGGTTTTCAATGGCTGACTGTTTTGGGATTGCCTTAGAAGTGGATTGCCAGGCCCTTCTCCCATTTTTGCAGTGCTGGGAATTGAACTCAGGACCTCAGAGACTGCAGTGCAGGGCTCTACCAACTGAGCTAAATCCCAGCCCCCACCTATACTTAGCCACTCTAATATTTTATTGTAAAGTACCACATACCTATTCAAAAGGTCCCATTATTATCAGGACAGAACCAAATATTTTCTATTTTCTATTTCTAATATGTTATATTATGTTATATGGAAGCAAGAAGGGATCTTGAAAGGACCAGTAAGACAAGCCATTATTTTACAAATAAAGGTATCAAGGCCCTTAATTGTTGGTGTTGTTAGGTTCCATCAGTTGTGACTCATAGCGACCCTCATAGGCTTTTCAATGGCTGATTGTTTTGGGATTGCTTCAGGAGTGGGCTGCCAAGTCCTTCTCCTGTTTTTGCTGTGCTAGGGATTGAACCCAGGGCCTCAGAGAGTGCAAAGCAGCACTCTACCAACTGAACTAAACCCCAGCCCCAAGGCCCCTAAAGGGTAAGTTAATTGTTTAGCTCACACAGTAGTAGCAGGAAACAAGGTTTGCAGTTCAAGGGTGTGCTGGAGCCAGTTTGTACCACTTTGAGAGAACAAATATTTACATTTTCATGAATTTTTTCAAGCCAGCTGACCATGACAGGAGTGTGTACACTATGAGAACAGGCAAACTCTGCAAATCAAGGCTTTCCTCTCCTCCCCACTCATGAAAAGCTGCTTGTTAAACTTACCAGCACACCACTGACATTTTTTTCCCTGTCTGGAGAGATTGAATGTAGGTCCCTTGGGTTCTGATCTTTTTTCTCTGTTCTCACTAGGTAGTTATCTTGCTCTTATTTATTTTTTATTATTAATTAATTAATTAATTAATTAATTAATTTATTTATTTTTGCTGCCCAGCAGGGTATAGTTCCCACAATATATGCCTTCCAGGTTTTCCTTCCTGAACCTCCAGACTTGCCTATCCAGCTGCCTGCCTGACATCTCTACCTGGACAGCTCATGGTCAACTGGATCTTAACTTCTCTGAAATAAAGCACATGGTTCCCATTTGCCTCCTCTAGGTTGCTCTTGCTTGACTAGCATCCATTACTCTTCCCCCAGGTATTTGCCCTGGAAACCTGAAAGGCATCCTTAATTATTCCTCTCTTTTCTTCAGTTTATGGGTTAATTGTGCCTCTGCTGAAAAGGTAGGTACCTGTGAGTGTGTCCTTATTAAGAAATAGGGTCTTGCTGGAACACGTAAGATGACATCATACTGCAGTAGTTGTTGTTGGTGTCATCAAATCTGTGTCTGACTCATAGTGACCCTATGTACAACAGGTGAAACAGTATTGTTAGTGCTTCTCTGCTATTCATAGGGTTTTCAATGCTTGATTGTTTTGGGGAGTGGGTTGCCGGGTCCTCCTCCCAAGCCCACAGCAACTGGCATTCCCAGGTGGTCTCCCATCCAAGTACTAACCAGGCCCAACCCTGCATAGCTTCCGAGATCTGATGGGATCAGATGCCACATTGGTATGGCTGCAGGCTATTGCAGTAGGGTGGACCCTTATTCCAATATAACTGGTGTTCTTATAAGAGGAAAAGCGACACCGAAACGGACCCCCAAGGACAATATCACACAATGGCAGAGACAGAGACTTGAGTGGTGTATCTATAAGCCATGGATGCCAAAGATTTCTAGTAACCACCAAAAGTGAATAGAAAGGCATGGAACACACTCTTCTCCTTTATAGCTAGCTTTCTTCTTCATTTCTTTTTCCTTCTAGTACTGGTGGGTTGAACCCAGGGTCTTTCTCTTGCCCTTTCTTTTGTTAGTTCTTTTTTTCTTTTCTTTATTCCTTCCTTCCTTCCTCCCATCCTCCTTCCTTCCCTCTTTCTTTCTCTCTCTCTTCCTTTTCTTCTTTCTTTCTCCCTCTTTCTGTCTCTCTCTCTCTCTCTCTCTCTCTCTCTCTCTCTCCTTTCCTTCCTTCCTTTCTTTATTTTATTCTTTCTTTCCTTCATTTTCTTTCTCTTTTTCTGTACTGGGGGTTGAACTCAGGGTCTTGCACATGATAGGTGCTCCACTATTGAACTGCACCTCCAGCTCTTTTTTTATTGAGACACAATCTCTCTAAGTTGTGCTGCCTCTGGCCTCAACCTTGAGGTTTTCCTGCCTCAGCCTCCTAGTCCCTGGGATTGCATACCACTGTGGCCAGCTTCCCTTACAGCTTTCAAAGAGGGCCTAGCCTTGCTGACACCCTGATCTCAGATGTCTTGCCTTCAGAACCATGACAGAATAAATTTCTATTGCTTTAAGACTTCCAGTCTGTTGTAGTTTGTTACAACCACCCCAGAAATTAATATACTTCACAGCTTTTACCCATTCGTGTTCAATTGACCAAAAGGACTTGTCAACTATTGCTCTATAAATAATTCTAATCTATTTCTCCACTGCCACATAAATTCAGGCCATTCTCATCTCTAACTTGGACACTACCATCATTTCCTAACTGACCCAGATGAAGGCTCCCATCTATTCAGCAAGATTCATGTAAAGAACCAGGTCATGTTAGTCTCCTGCTTAAAAGTCTGATTTCTATTACTCATAGAATTGCATTCAAGCTAAGCTAGAGGCAGCCTGTGAAACTTAGAGAGACTTTGTCTCAAAATGAAAAATTAAAAAGGGCTGGTTTTTCAGCTCAATGGTAAAGCACTTGCCTATCATGCATGAGGTCCTGGGATCAACTCCCAGTAACACACACACACACACACACACACACACACACACACACACACACATTCCTATGTCCTAACATAGCTTGCAAGATGCTACCCCTGAAATCTCACCTCACTTCTGTGTTACAGCTACACCAGTCTACTCTTTGCTCTTTTTTTTCCTCCTGCTCCTCCTTCTCCTCCTCCTCCTCCTCCTCCTCCTCCTCCTCCTCTTCCTCCTCTTCTTCTTCCAGTTCCTCAAATTTGGAAAATTTTTCTATTTCAGAACCTTGGCAATAAGTATTTACTCTAGAGAACAGTGCATTACTGTCCTCCTACTTACTACTTTTCTTTTTACAACTCCTTCTTTTAGCTCTGTAAAGTCTCTCCTTCTACCATAATGGTACCTATCTTCCTACAGTTGTCTACAATGGGAATTTGACATTCCAATTTCAAGAGATGGAGTCCAATTTCTCTCCCCTTGACTGTAGGCTGACTTTGTAACTGATTTATAAGCAAAGACTTTGCTAAAAGTTGTGTTATGTGGCATCCCAGATTAGGTCTCCAAAATCAGAAAACTTCCACTTAATTTTCTTGAGATGCTTTGTCTGAGAGAACCTGGCCACTATATAAAAAAATCCAACTACCCTGAGGTCACCAGGCTGGAAACACCAGGGGTGGATGCTCCAGTTGACAGTCTCATCTGAGCTCAGTCTTTTAGCCATTCCAACTACCAAACTTGTGAGTGAAGTTGTTTGGATTGTCTAGATCAGCCTGCTCAGTGGGTGACTTTAGTCACTGCACAGTGATAGAAGAACCACACACCCGTACCCTTAAAGATTTCCTGACCCACTGGATCCATGAGACATAATCCAATGGATGTTGTTTTATAAACCATTAAGTTTTGGAGTAGTTTGTAAAGCAGTGCTAGTCATAAGAACATCTTCATAGCAGTTAATCACAGCTCATAACATTTACTTATTGGTCTGACATCTCCACAAGATTGGAAGTTCTGTGAAAGCAGGTATTTATTATGATCCTATCTCTAGCACCTAGTGCTATGCTGTAAGGGCTCAATGAAAATAAAGTGTCCAAAAATCTTAACACAGTAAATTATTGAGGTACTTAAAGCTTAAAACTACAAAAACTTCTAGGATACCCTATCCTATGTTAAAAAAGGAAGAAATGAGTCTTAGATACTTGTAATAGAATCTGACACTTGCAATTTCAGTCATGAGGAAATAATTTAGAACTAATTTCTTTCAGGCTTCTAAACTGCCCAGTCTTATTGAGAATCTTCTACTGAGATGACAAAATGTATTATAAGTTATATTAATATCTTTTGGGTGCCAAAGTAATTTGATAACATTATAGATTAGAGAGTAGGTTTATATCAAAACTGAAAAAAGACTATGACTAAAAGGAGACTGTCCAATATCAATAAGATACAACACTATTTCTTGTTTTCTCACTATCAATTTTAATAAACTCATTAACCCAAGTGATGATGTTTCTGCTAGTGAATATTACATAATTTACAATTGTTAAACTGTCCCCCATTCACCTTAAACAAAATAGAATGGACAGTATCAGCCTCATTTACATAATTGTTTTGGATTCTCCAGACAGAAATAATTTTCAGAGTTGGGTTGTGTGAACATAATCTGCAATTCAAAGAAGGGGCTTCAGAATTTTTTCATTCAACTCCTTTGTGCTAAGAATCTAACCTGTCTCTGGAGGTTAAATTTTGCCTGAAATATTTTATACATATCCTAGTCTTTTGTTGCAAGATGATTCTGACCAATCTAGAATTGGAAAGTGAACATGATATCCCTTTAACGTCTTCAGAAGCTATCTCTGAAGGTTTGTGAAAATGCTACCAATCATTGATTCTCCTGTAAGTTTGACCCTAAATTTTTCTTATATTGTTGTTGTTGTTAGGTGCCATTGAGTCGGTATCTGACTCATAGCAACCCTCTGTACAACAAGGGAAACACTATTGTCAGTGCTTCTCTGCTGTTCATAGGGTTTTCAATGGCAGATTGATTTTTGGGAGGGGGTTGCCAGGTCCTTCTCCCAAGCCTACAGCTTCTGGTGTTCCCAGGAGGTCTCCCATCCAGGTACTAACCAGGCCTGACCCTGCTTAGCTTCCGAGATCTGATGGGATCGGATGCCACAGGGCTACAGCTGCAAGCTTTTTTCTTATATAGTCATCTTATACTGTGTTTCCTAACTTATGATAGTTCAATTTTACAATTTCTTTTTATTTTACAACCATGTGACATTACCCATATAACTGTTCTATTTCTCTTTTGGTAAGTATTCAATAAACTAAGTGAGATATTCACACTTCATTATTATTTTGCCTAGTTGTAGGCTAATATAAGTGTTTTGAGTCCATTTAAGTTAGGCTAAGCTAGGCTATGATATTCAATTGGTTATGTATATTAAATACATTTTTGTCTTACAATATTTTCAATTACAATGGTTTTATTGGTATGTCACCATTGTAAGTGGAGAAATATATGTGGAGGTGCTCAATAAATGTGGGATTAAATTTCTCAATAACAGCTACTTAAAAGTGGATCATATAGTTATTGGTTACTTTGATTTCCCCTTAAAAAGGTATTGGACACCTCAGATATATAACCTCTGACAAGTAAAAATGCTCTATAGTTGTGAAATAGCTTGAATAAAACTCTTTTGAACTTTAAAAGAATTATTTCTCAGAGATGATCTTAATTAGTCCAAAATACGTAAGAGGCAGTCTAGCCATCCTTGCTTCCTAGTTGCACTCTAGTTGCACTTCTTCTAGGATAAATCTGTTGGTTCTTTTGGCCGTCCATTGTATATTCAATATTCGTCTCCAGCAGCATAATTCAAAAGCACCTGTTCTTCTCCTGTCTCCCTTATTCAGCGTCTAGCTTTCACAACTGTGTGATGCAATTGAAAATGCTATGGCACAAGTGAGGCCATTGGTGACTCTGCTGGTGTCTGTAATATTGGTGGGATAGCTTTAAGCATCACAGCAACACACAAACCTCCACAATACAGCAAACTGACAGACACGTAGGGGTGATGAAACATAGGAAAAGAAAAATTCTAGGTAGGCCTCCTGGGACCAGCATTTTATTTTCTAGTCTCCACAGGAATGACAGTTGAGTGATGTTACTTTAGTTGACTTCTGGGAGGACAGGCAATACGATACTGAGCATAACCTACATGTCCCACAATACTGAACAGTAAGAAGTTTTGGTTTTTCCTTCATACTTCTTTTGATTGGTTGTCAAATTTTCAAAGGCAAACTACTGTTTCCAAACTTTATGAAATTCATACATTATCATAACTTGCCTTAGATTCCACCCATTCTGGGAAGTGGATATTATTTTGATGTGCATGAATGACATTCCACTAATGCAGGAGTAATAGCCAGTTCTGGCTTATTTTTATCTTTCGTTTTCTTGCCTCTAAAAACAAGAATGTGCCCATAAAGAATAGAGTCATAAGACTGAAGTGAAAGGAAGAAAATTAATTGTACAAAATTATTTCCTCTCTGAATGAGGGTAGGGGGTTGCTTTTCAGGAACTTTTAGCTAAAATAATTTTAGCCAGCTGGGAAAATATACACTTGGTTTGGTGTTCAACAATAATACTTAGAATTGTTTAATGCTTGTTGCAAAAATAATTTCACTTTACATAAATTTCTTAATGTAATCACCACCTGGGGAGTGAAAGATGATATAAACAAATTGCTATACATCTTGCTATCCACCATAGTTTTATGATGCATTTTCCTTTAAACATGTTCCCTTCTCCAACCCACTGCAGTAATATACTGAAAACATTTAATGAGAAACATAAAACATGCAGATAAGGTAGGGAAATATATGTGTATTCAAAGTCACTAAGACAGCTCAGATATCATCTTTATAACTTAGGTGTCTTGACACAGTTTTATACCCAATTGGTTGTAGTAATTTTTGTGCTGCTCCTGAAATAAGCAAATTTTATCATGAATAGATACATGAAACTTATATAGGATAGTTATAGCATTGTCTCTGGGTTTAGTTTGATAAAAGAACCTGTTTCACAGGAAAGTAAATCATGTTGCTTAACTGAAATAAATATGAATTTGAAGTGAAAAGAACTCCAGGGAAACACATTTGCTCTTCTATTACCCTTTAAGATGTGATTTTTCAACATGTGATTCCTAGTTTGACCAGCAAGAGGTCAGAGGTTATAGAGGATTTGGCTATAGGGGATTAAAAGATATTTTACAGCACATGTGGTTAGAGTTTGAATGATATAATGTCTTAATACAATAGTTATAGAATCAAGTGATGCCAAGCTTCTCATATGGCCACAAAAGCCCTCTCTCCCCTTTGTTCCCTACTTGCCCTGATTTCAATTAGTAATTTCTCAAAGTCATTTAGAACACCACTGAGGACCTGTTCAGGGAAGCCCAGCATGACAGCCCAAGGACATGAAAATGCACTGTCTCTTTTAAGATGACCTTGGAAATGAGTGTGACCATTGCCATTGAGTTCTCATTAGATGATTTCCTTCTCACAATGTGATGTGTAATAGCTGTAATTTAGTTGTTAATGAAACATGATGGGTTGTCTGTCTTTAGGCCTCTTTGGTTCCTGTGGTGTTTCACAGGTGGAGTGCCTTTGCATAGTTATCCCTTATCTGCTTATAATAGTTATGAACCCACTGGGCGAGGTGGCGCACGCCTGTAATCCCAGCGGCTTGGGAGGCGGAGGTGGGAGGATCGCAAGTTCGAGACCAGAGGCAGTCTGCGTAACTTAGCGAGACCCTGTCTCAAACCAGCACTTGCAGAGCATGCAAGCGCCAGGCCCTGGGTCTAACATCCCAGGCCCGCAAAAAAAAAAAAAAAAAAAAAAAAAAAAAGTTATGAACCCTTGGGCAGGTCTGTTTATATAATACAGTCAGATTACAGCTTGCTGTATTTCCACAAAAATGTTAGTCATTCTTATTATCATCAAACAGAATTGTTCAGATGTGTGTACTAATAGGAAAGGTAGCATGTCCTTTGTTTTCTAGAAATTATTATATATTTCCTTTGTATTCTCTTTTATTCATTAAGTGTACATTCATGATTCTTTAACTGAGATTGTTTACATGTCTTCTAATTTTTATGTCTATATTATAAAATAATCCCCCATGTGTCTGTCAATTTGCCATACTGTGAGGGCTTCTGTGTTTCTGTGATGCTGAAAGCTATGCCACTGGTATTATAGATACCAGCTGGGTCAACCATGATGGACAGCTTTTAGCTGAGCTTCCAGACTACTACAGACTAGGGAGAAGGACATGGCTAAACTAGACCCAAAAAAATTAGCCATTGAAAACCCTATCAATAGCAGAGAAACACTGTCAGATATGGTGCCAGAAAATGAGTCCCCAAGGTTGGAAGGCACTCATAAGACAGCTGGGGAAGAGTGGCCTTCTCAAAGTAGTTGTTGTTGTTGTTAGGTGCCCTCGAGTCGGTATCTGACTCATAGCAACCCTCATGGGGTTTTCAATGGCTGACTGTTTCAGGATTGCCTTAGGAGTGGATTGCCAGGTCCTTCTCCCATTTTTGCGGTGCTGGGAATTGAACTCGGGACCTCAGAGACTGCAGTGCAGCACTCTACCCACTGAGCTAAATCCCAGCTCTCAAAGTAGAGTCTCCCTTAATAATGGGGATGAAGTAAAGCCACAGGGCCCTCCATTTGCTGATGTGGCATGACTCAAAATGAGAAGCAACAACTGTAAACATCCATTACTAATTGGAATATGGAATATATGTAGTGTGAATCTAGGAAAATTGTTGTTGTTGTTGTTGTTGTTAGGTGCCGATGAGTTGGTATCTGACTCATAATGACCCTATGAACAATAGGTGAAACACTATTGTCAGTGCTTCTCTACTGCTCATAGGGTTTCCATTGGCAGATTGATTTTTGGGAGTGGGTTGCTAGGTCTGTCTCCCAAGCCTACAGCACCTGGTACTCCCATGCGGTCTCCCATCCAAGTACTAAGCAGGCCCCACCCTGCTTAGCTTCCAAGACCCGATGGGATTGGATGCCACAGGGCTACGGCTGCAGGCCTAGGAAAATTAGAAATCAGCAAAAGGGAAATGGAGTGCATAAATATTGACATTCTAGGCATCAGTGAGCTAAAATGGACTGATATGGGTCATTTTGAATCAGATAATCATATAGTCTACTATGCCTCCTGGGAATGATAGATTAAAGAGAAATAAGGTTGCATTCATCATCATTAAAAAAAAATCTCAAGGTCTGTCCTGAAGTACAATGCTGTCAATGATAGAATAATATCCATACACCTATAAGGAAGGCCAGTTAATATGACTATTATTCAAATTTACACACCCATCACTAATGCTATAAATGAAGATAGGGAAGACTGTTCCCAGCTTCTGTAATCCAAAATAGATCAAACATGCAATCAGGATGTCCTGATAATTACTGGTGACTGGAATGCAAAAGTTGGAAACAAAGAAGAAGGCTCAGTAGTTGGAAAATATGGCTTTGGTGATAGAAACGATGCTGGAGATCAAACAATAGAATTTTGTCAGACCAAGGACCTTTTCATTGCTAATATATTTTTTTCGCCAACATAAACGGTGACTACACACATGGAATTTACCAGGAGGAACATACAGGAAACCAAACTAACTACATTTGTGGAAAGACACAATGGAAAAACTCAATATCAAAAGTCAGAACAAAACCAGGTGCCGCTTGTGGATCAGACCATCAACTGCTCATATATAGTTACAAACTGAAACTAAAGAAAATTAGAACAAGTGTATGAGAGTCAAGGTATGACCTTGAGTATATCTGACCTGAGTTCAGAGACCACCTCAAGAACAGGTTTGATTTGTTAGACACTAATGACTGAAGACCAGATGAATGGTGGCATGAAATCAAAGACATCATTCATGAGGAAAGCAAAAGGTTGTATAAAAGACAGGAAAAGAAGAAAAGACCAAATTACATGTCAAAAAAAAAAAAAAGACTGAAACTTGCCCTTGAATGACAAGCAGCTAAAGTAAGAGGAAGATATGGTGAAGTTAAATAACTAAACAGAAGATTTCAAAGGGCATCCTGAGAACACAAAATCAACTATAATGACATGTGCAAAGAGCTGGAGATAGAAAACTAAAAGGGAAGAACATGCTCCGTTTTCTCATGCTTAAAGAATTGAGGAAAAAATTCTAGCCACGAGTGGAAATAGTGAAGGATCCTACAGAGAAAATATTAAATGACATAGGAAACATCAAAAGAAGATGGAAGAAATACACTGTCATTACAACAAAAAGAATTGATGGATGACAATCCATTTCAAGATGTTGCATATGATTAGGAACCAATGGTACCAAAGGATTATGTTGAAGCTGTCTTGAGGAATTGGTGAAACAGAAAGTTCCAGGAACTGATGGACTACCAATAGAGATGTTTCAACAAACAGGTGCAACATTGGCAGTGTTAACTTGTTTATGCCAAGCGTTTTGGAAAACAGCTCCCTCGCCAACTGACTGGAAGAGATCCACATTTGTGGATCCCAGGAAAGGGGACCCAACCAAATGTGGAAAATGATATCATTAATATCACACATAAGTAAAATTTTGCTAAAGATCATTCAAAAGCTCCTGCAGCAGTATATAGACAGGGAACTGCTGGAAAATCAAGCCAGGTTCAAAAGAGGATATGGAACCAAGGACATCACTGATGATATGAGATGGATATTAGCTGAAAGCAGAGAATACCAGAATGATATCTATCTATATTTTATTGACTATGCAAAGGCATTTGTGTATATGGATCATAACAAATTATGCCTAACATTGGGGAAAATGGGAATATCAGAGCACTTAATTGTACTCATTAGGAATCTGTGCATGGACCAGGAGGCAGTCATTTGAACAGAACAAGGAAACATTGCCTGGTTTAAAGTCAAGGAAAGTATGTATCAGGGCTATATCCTTTTACCATACCACTTCAGTCTCTATGCAGAAAAAATAATCCAAGAAGCTGGACTTTGTGAAGAAGAATTCAGCATCATGATTGAAAGAAGACTCATTAACAACCTGCATTATACATATGACAACACTGCTTGCTCAAAGTGAAGAGAATTTGAAATATTTACTAATGAAGCTCAAAGAGCCTATACTATGGATTGCACCTTAATATCAAGAAAAAAAATGCAACTTCATGATAAATGGAGAAAAGATTGAGGTCATCCAAGATCTTGCCTTACTTAGTTCTATAGTCAACACCTGTGAAAGCAGCAGTCATGAAATCAAAAGATGCACTGCATTGGGAAAAGCTGTTGCAAAGGGTGTCTTTAAAGCGTTGACAAGTAAAGATGTCACATTCAAGATGAAGGTGCACCTAATTCATGCCATGGTATTTACAGTTGCATCATATGGTTGTGAGAGCTGAACATTGAATAAGGGAGACAGGAGAAGAATTGATGCTTTTGAATTATGGTCCTGGAGATGAATATTGAATGTACCATGGACTGCCACAAAAAAAAAAAAAAAAATGAAAAAAACAGATCTGTCCTAGAAGAAGTACAACAAGAGTGCACCTTGGACACAAAGATTGCTAGATTGTCTTATGTATTTTTGACATTTTGTTAGGAGGGCCCACTCCCTGGAGAAGGACATCATGTTTGGGAGAGTGGCAGGTCAACAACAACAAAGAAAGGAACACCAGCAACTAGATGGATTGACACAGTGTCTGCAACAATGGGCTTACACAGAAAAAAGATTGTGTGCCAGGCACAGAATCAGGGAGTGTTTCGATGTGTTGTACATATAGTCACTATGAGCTGACTTGACAGCACCCCACAAAAATGATTATAACATAATGCATTTGGGTGATTGTTTAACACTATTTTCTACAGTTATGTCTTGTTATATCACATTTGTTTTAGTGTTGCCCAATTTTCCATGAAGTTTCATTCATTCATTCATTCAATACATATTTATTATTAGTCATTCTTCTAATTACTGAGGGTACGTTGTTGAACAAAGCAGACAAAAATTGCTAGGCTCAAGACACCTAATTCTGAAGCTGCAATTTTTGGTGATCTTTTAAAATACACACCTAGGTGTCCCCCGCTTTTTTGGCACCAGGCAGGTAATGGTCTCATGGAAGACAGTTTTTCTACTTATGATGTGACCATAGATGTAGGGGTTTAGGGGATGATTTGGGGATGATTCAAGTAATGAGGAGCAGCTGTAAATACAGATGAAGCCAAAGAGAGCTTTGCTTGTTCTGCCTACCCTCTGCTGTGCAGCACAGGGCCTAACAAACTAAAGACAAGCAGCTAAAGTAATGTCCCAGTTGATAAAACCAACCTGTTTTGTCTCTATCCTCTTCATCCATATGCCCAAATCATAGCCTGGATTCAGAAGTAACATTTACAAATCATTTTATTTTGTTTGGCAATGTGCTAATCCCTCTACAGTTAGCTCATTTAATCCTTGCACTCACTAGAAGGAGGTACTATTAAGGTGCTTATTTTACAGATTACGAAAGTGAGGGCCAAGGAGATTAGCTAAGAGAAAGGTATAAGATTACATTCCTGTGGCTCTTAACAAACATTTCACATGATGCTTTACACACAACTGATGAATGGATGAACAAATGAATGTACACTTTTTGGAATTCCTACTCATTTTGACATCAACACTAACTCCTTAAAACTCGAAAAATCTAGGTATTTTTGTAAAGAGAGAAGTGGAAAGGATGGAAGGGATTAATGGTTTTCAAGGGAGGATCAGCATGATTTTACGACTGCGCACTCCAGGAGTATGGCGACAGAATTGGGCCAGGGACATTAATTCTCTTTGCTTTGGGGCTACCTCTAAGATTCAAACAGCAGAGTGGTGGATTAGAGTCCCCTCAGGGTCTCAGGAATTTGAAGAGATTTAGGGACGGGTCTCTGGCTGTTCTAAAGGCAAAGTTAAAGCAGGGTCATTCAGAACTCATAAGAAGGCCACCTGCCCCCAAGGTCAACATGAGGAACTGCTCCAGTAAAATTGTGTAAGATTTGAAAAGATGGAATGCAACGTTTTGAGGGGTAAACCTTTTACGGTTGCCATAATGAAAAGGCAAGGGTGGGGTTTAGCTCAGTTGGTACAGTGCTGCTCCGCACTCTCTGAGGCCCCGGGTTCGATCCCCAGCACCATAAAAAACGGGAGGACGGACCCATCCCGAAACAATCAGCCTTTAAGAACCTTATCAGGGTTGCTAAGAGTGAGACGCGACTCGAGGGCACCAAACGACAACATAAGGAATACGAACATGATGGCCCCAGAATCCTATTTGAACGCACTCAGTTCCTTCTCTTCCTCAGTACGCCTTCCCTCCACCTCTCCCCGCCCGCAAGAAAGTGTCTGAGCGGAGAGATCTGACTATGGCTGCAGGAGGCATCGATTGACTCCGTGCTCGGCTTCTCGATTTGTCCGCATTCGATTGAGCAGCGTGGGGTCGTTCTTCCGGTGCGCGGTTCCACTTCCGACTTTTGCTTTTTAAGGAAGAAGCATTAGGCCTCCGGTGGTACGCCTTATATCTCTCTGTCTTGGTGCTCGCGACTTCTCGTCCGGACTCGCCTTTGTTGGAACTCCGAAAAGACTAAGCACAAAGGTGGGGATGGGACGCAAGCGGCCCTAAGTTCGCAGAGGGATCTGCTTAGGGGCGAGGAAAGTATGGAAATCTAACGGGCTGGTTCGGCGAGGCAACCCGGATTTAGGAACCTCGCGTCTGGCGGGACTGCTGGGTTTATAATCGCCCTTCGGGCTACGGCTTTGGGCATATGTGAAAATGTCTGGAGAGGCGGGAAGTTTACACCTTTGGTTGTGCGAAGCCTTTCCAATTCACTGCACTTTATGTACCTTCCAGCGACTCCCTTTGAATTAGGTGACATTTCCGGGTGCCCCATGCACTAATTCAGCCCACCATGAAGCCCTACAGGAGATACTGCAGGAGCCTACGCTCTTGTCTCCTCGTTTTTAGTTTGAACCCTATCTCTTGTCTACTTCGCGGTCCCAGGTCTTCTCCAGTTTCCCATGAAAGGGTTGCAGGTCTCTGAAAAGCATCATCTTTCATTTGGTACCTGCAAAATTACGGTCCCTGATAGTAGGCTCTGCCCTGTAAATCATCTTATGCTGTACATATGTGGATCCACATCATAGTTTTGTGAGATGTAAGAGCATGTGGGGCACCAAGGAAATTAAAGCAAGTTCACAATTTGCTGCCAAAATCTGTGTAAAATATGACATGTAAAATATAAATGTAAGTATGAAAGAGTTTATAATATGAATATGGAATAGTGCAGTGGGTGTGGAAGAAAAGTGCAGGAGAAAAGAAGACAAAGGCTGAATTCCCAGGCCTGCTGTTATAAGTTGTGCAGTCGATCTTAGGCAGTTGTAGTCCTTAGCCATTACTACTATTCACTTTAGGTGTTGATTGATGGTGCAAGAACTGTTAGAGTTTTTATTATTAGTCTTCTGAGTTCTATTAGATAGGTGCTGTTACTATCCTTACTTATAGATGAGGACCTGAGAGATTAAGAAACTTGCTCTCAAGCCCCTGGTAAGAAACATAGGCAAGATTTAAATTAAGATCTGGCTGGTACTAGAATCTGAGCTCTTAGCCATCATGCAGCACTGTTCTCTATGAGCACCATTCCTTCAAATCTTTTACCTTGGAGTCAACCTTGTAGTGATGAATACCAATTAAGAAATTACTGTGAAAGTACTTTGTAAATACACCTTTGAAGTACTTGCTAACTTTATTCATGTTCTATCCTAATGAATTGGACTGGATATATGTTTGCTAGTTTCTTTTGCATTTTTCTTCATATCTAAATTATTAAGTTATTTCATTGAAAAAGAAAAATTATCCCATTAAACAGATGGAAAGACAGGATCACTTGTCATAAGCAGAAGGTAAGGATGAAAGCATTACTTTGAATAAAATGGTGTTATTAAAATCTAGATACTAGAGTTCTACCAATTTTTGGGCCTGAGCACTGTTCCCTTTTTGTCTAAAAAGGAGGACTAGCTAAGTGCTCTGGAGGAATTAAGGTCTACTGCCAGCTGACATTTTCTGACATTTGAGATTGAAAAAGTTAAAAATTAATAACCCTTATGTCATTATGCCATAATCCAGTATGATTTAACTCTCTCTCTGCTAATTACAGATTTATTGTTTCTTCAGGCTATTTGAAGAATTTGACCCAAACATGGATATCCGACCAAATCATACAATTTACATCAACAATATGAATGACAAAATTAAAAAAGAAGGTATGTACTTTTTAAAATATTTGTTTGTAACTAACACATGTTTATTCACTACTGTCTTAAAATTGTATTGCTCCAAAATGTCTCATCTCATCATCTTTGTTAGTGCACAAAATAATGGTTTATCCCATTTTGTGTAAGGACTTTAAAACTTTTTAAAACTAAGTAGGGCCTAACAATATGTTGAACCTGTTTTTACTCCTAATGGCTTCAAATAACTTTTTAAATTAGTTAGCCAATGGGAACAATATGATGTGTTTTTATTAAAATAAATAACAAGTGCAGTGTCATTTTATGAATAATTTTGTCACAGTTTCATTCACAACTTGTTTTACCTCTTATTTGAGCAGAATTGAAGAGATCCCTATATGCCCTGTTTTCTCAGTTCGGGCATGTGGTGGACATTGTGGCTTTAAAGACCATGAAGATGAGAGGTCAAGCCTTTGTTATATTTAAGGAACTGGGCTCATCCACAAATGCTTTGAGACAGTTACAAGGATTTCCGTTTTATGGTAAACCAATGGTGAGCCAATGCTATTATTTCCACTTTAATCACTATTAATGGTACAGTAGATTTGTAGATACAAATCTGAAACTATGGCTATTGCTTTCTGCTTTTAATTATATTAGAGGAATATTGGGTTTATTTTATAATGTATTTTTAATAGTATAGATAAGACTTTAATACACCTTTAAGGAATAATTACAGGAAAACTGAGGCACCTGGAGAAGTGTAAGTAAACCTGGAAAGGAAATTGGGAAAACCTGCATTTCACAGGCGACTCAGCATAAGGATGTTTCTGTTCCCCAGTGGAAGGTAAAAAAGCCAGAGAGAGCAGAAGTGTTAAGCAGGCTTTTAGAACGAAAAGCGACATGTATAGATAAAGTGACTTGGATAGACAGAGAAGATAGTGGGCCCAAGAAAAGGGAAGGTATGCACGTGGTTGCTGGAGAGAGAAGTGTGAGGAGAGGAAAGGAGAGAGAGAGTGTTACAGTGTATTTTCATGGAAACACACTAGTAGAGTTGGATTCACTCTTAATTTATACCAGTTCTTAATTTACACTAGCTCAAAATGTATTGGGCTGGGATTTAGCTCAGTTGGTAGAGCCCTGCTCTGCAGTCTCTGAGGTCCCGTGTTCAATTCCAAGCACTGCAAAAATGGAAGAATGTGGCAGTCCACTCCAAAGGCAATCCCGAAACAATCAGCATTGAGACCCCTGTGAGGGTCACTATGAGTTGGACACAACTTGATGGCACCCAACAACAACAACAAAATATATTGAGATATATAACATTAAGAAAAGATGGCAGCATAAGCACGATTCCTATCTTTGAAAACACTAGAAATCAATAATAATGCAGAAAACTTTAAAAGAAACCTCTGTTGGTAAACTTATAAAACAAACACAAAACAAAAATCACAGGCCAAAAAGGAAATCCAGACTAAAGTTTCAGTTAATACTGTAGAGAAATACTACATATGAGAATCTGTGCAGTCCAGAAAGAGCAGTGGCCTAAGGGAAAGTCATAGATTTAGGCTTCCGGGTTCTATGAATAACATGCATGGAAATGAAGTAGATCTTCATGAAGGGTTTTAAACTCAGGAGTGACAGTGAGATTCATATGCAACTGAAGATTGGATCAAGAAGGGCCTGAGGGGAAGTAGAGAACTTAATTAAGAATCCCAGGGTGTAAGTTAGGAGTGGTAGAAGATTGGGTAAGGGTGGAGATAGAATGGAGATCAAGGATCTGGCATTTGTGAGTACACTATACCTTGGGCATGGATTCCAGACTACTTTCCTTCTGGGATTGGAATGTGATGTGAAGAGATCTTGGAGAAAGAGCCAAGGCTCAAGGTTTAGAGGATTTGAGTCCTTATTCTGGTTCTGCCATTAACATGCTCTGTGCCTGTGGTCAGTGTCACTACCTCTATATTGCAAGTTGGATATTCTTTGGTCTAATTCAGAGATCAGCAAAAACTCTAAAGGACCTGATAAGAAAGTATTTTAGGTTTTGTGGGCCACATACAGTTTTTGATACCTGTTCTTTTGTATGTGTATTTCTAATAGCTCTTTAAAATTGTATTAAAAATTCTTAACTTGCATGACATAAAAAAACAGACCATGAGCTAGATTTGGCCCCAAGGCTGTAGGACAGACCACTAGTCTCATTCCTGTGTTTCATAGGTGAAGAGATGGGCACAGATGGGTTAACTGTTCTTCCTGGATCTATTAATGTAATGGCAGCATCAGGACTTAAGCACTAATCTTCTAACACCCAGTATTGTGGGTTTTTTTTTTTGTTGTTTAATATGCCAGGAGCCAACAGGTTTTCTGTCAGGGTCAGATAGTAAATATTATAGGCCTTGCTAGCCAGATAATCTCTATGGCAACTACTCAGATCCTCATTTATAGCAGGAAAAGCAGCACTAGATGGTATGCAAATGAATGGGTGGCTGTGCTCTAGCAGGACCTAATTTATCAAAACAGGTAGTGTTGGCTTCAGGCAGTAATTTGAGAACCCCAGTTCTATACCACGCTGTTCCCTGATACTCAGTAAATTGGTGTTTGCTGAAACCAGCTGCTCTTTTTTAATAGCATGAAGAAATAGTATAATTGAGACCTCAGTTGGCAGGAGCACAGACTGGGTTTTAGACCCTTTGGCTGATCTAGGATGACAGGTTTGCATGTGTGTGTTCCTCAGATACAGGAAAGATGGAAACTTATTTGCTGTGTTTGTCACCAGCCTCACTTTGCCAGATAATTATTTAAACTCAGAAGAAAACGGTCTGTTGGTCTCCTTTATATTGAAAGTATTTTGGAGGTATATTCTCTGCCTTTGGGAAGGCAGCAAGTGCTGCCAAATCTCCAACATGCTGGATGAGGACAAATAAAATTCTTTGAGTTGTCTTCTTGTGTTAAGTGCTTTTATTTACACTTCTATTGTCACTTTAATGTCTCAGATCAGAAGTGAATGAAATGTGCTCTAACTTGTAACTCAAAACAAAATTATTCCTGTCATCATGGATATTTACTTATTTAAAGTCCACAGTACCTCAGTAAAGTAGAACCATCTTCCTGAGGGCTTCTGTCATGAAACCTTTGGCATAAACATAAAGGTTGCTCTTCTCTATCTTTAAGTTGTAGGTGAACATTTATGGGTAGTTAGTCTAGATCAAGTTTTCTCAACAGTGGCACTTCCAGCATTTTGAACTGAGTGATTCGTCCTTCAGGGGGCTTTTCTGTTCATTGAGGGTGTTCAGCCGCATCCCTTACCTATACTCACTAGATGCCAGAAGCATGACAGCCCACAGTGTTTCCAGATAGAGCCAGCTATCCCCTGACAGACAAAATCACCTCTGTTTGAAAACTGCTGCTTTAGACCAGACAGCTAAGAGCTGTTATTGAGCTCATATAATTTCACAGGTGACTGTGTCATAAGGACAAACAAATGAGGTCACAAGGGTCTATTCAGGTCAAGGACAAGGTTGAAGAACCAAAGGAATGGGGAGAGCATCTTTGGGACCAAGTCAGAATTGAGTCTGATCTGTCAGCCTGTCTCCTTTGGTTAGATCATGATGGCCAAACTGGCTGCATGTAGGGTTTTGTACACATAGGGCTGGTGTGGCTCAGCGGTTCACACCAGTCAGGAAGTACCTGCGGTTCTGAGGGGTGGTACCAGGCCTGCTTTCCTCCTTTTTCCCCAGTACATTCTTTTCTAGTGGAAGTAAGGAAAAAAAAGGATTGCTTTTATTTTTTAAACAAATTTCCTGCCTTCTAATCCATTACTACTTTAAAATGTCTTTTATTCTCTTCAGGCCAAGATCAAAATCTTGCTGTAGGAGGCAATTTTAGATAATTTGTAGGACTGTTGTGTTTTGATGTGATCAGAGAAATGGTTGCTTGAAATGAAAGTTGCAGTTTGCAGGTAGTCATAACCTGCATGACAGTTGAATTCGTTGGCAGAAGTATTTGGACAATTCATCAGGGCTGAATTTAGCTGTGCAATGGTACTTTGGGCCAGGGCCACACTTTTCAGAGCTGATCCTCATTCCTTTTGTGCTTGTTAAAACTGCAGAATCTGAGGCCTTACCCAAACCTACTGCATTAGAATTGGCACTTTTACAAGGTCTCCAGGCAGTTGGTTTGTGCACTGTAGTTGATGAAATGCCAGCCTAAACCAGTGGTTTTGAATGCTCCCCTGTTCTTACAGGTACCCACCATTCTGCTGGCTCTGGTGTAGTAAGAATAAACATGTGACCCAGTCGCACTAGTGGGGATGCTATTTTTTGGTTTCTTTTCAAAGCATTTTAGTTATTAAAGTTATTTCATTTAAAAATGATAGATTGAAAGGAAAGTCATTGTCAATCTTTAATACTTTAAGCATTGGAAGTAATAAATTCTGTGGTACATGTCACAGCTGATTGACACATGTTGACCCTTGTGCTGGGAATCCTGGTGAGAGGCAGACAAGTTTCCAATACAGTTATTAAATGGGGAGAAGCAGTGATGCAGATATTTTGGTCTTGTTTCCCCATGTGAAAACGTATGGTTTTTCTTTTAATAAATATAGTTCAATATACTTTGTTTCCTTGCAAATCATAGACCACACTTTATTTCCATTTGGCCCTTAATATGTTTTGATGCTTTCCTTAGAGATGTATTTAAAGTTAGATTGTAGTATGTTTGTGTAATGGAATTTGAAATGTTAATGACTACTGTAAACTAGTGGTGGAATAATTGGTTTTCAAATAATTAAAACAGCGAATCCAGTATGCAAAAACAGATTCGGATATAATATCTAAGATGCGTGGCACTTTTGCTGACAAAGAAAAGAAAAAAGAAAAGAAGAAAGCTAAAACTGTGGAGCAGACTGCAACAATGGCAAACAAAAAGCCTGGTCAGGTAAAACAGAAAAAAGGTCATCTTTTGATGCTAAAAACAAGATGGATGCCTATCTACATGTGAGAGATGATATTTGAAGGATGTTGCACATATGTGTTTATAATGTGAAATTTTAAGAAGTTGGGATGACTAAGCTCCAAAATTCTAGTGTTTATATTTAAGCAGCAAATTAAATATAAACCCACACATATAGAGATTTATAAAGCAATTTTATTCTAATATGCATGACATTTAATTTCATCTTTCTTTAAAATATGTTAACACCCATTCGTATTTCTTAAGTTCTACCTATAAATAATTCTTTAGAAACTGTCTTTAATTTTGAGTAGTCCACTCAAACCTCCTTTCTCTGAATAATTCAAGAATGTACAACATGATTTTAAGTGCCAGATAAAAATGAAATTATTATCAAAAAAGTAGGTAGTTACGGATTTAAAGTGATTAGAAATCAGCTTTACTTTGTATGATGCTTATTTGCAGTTTTTTTTAATTGGAAATTTTTAATGTACACCTTAATGTGATTCATTCTGACATGCTTTTCATTGTGACATTTCCATATATGCATTTTGTTGTACATTACTCATATCGGTTCTCCCTTACCCTCTTGTATGCTTCCTCCCCATCCCACTCCCCCATCAAAGACTTCTCTATCATTTTCTTGTCTTTTTATGGTAATATTTTTCTATATATCCTTGGGTTCCAGTTCTTTGCAGTTGTTTTTAAAAAGGATTGGTCCTTATTTTTATTATGAATTTCTTCATTATTTTAATTTATATAGTCTTTTGAATTTAAGGGTAGACTTTTCAGAAATAACTGGCAGGTAAATACATGAATGTCTGAATCAAAAATGTATATTCTTTAAATGTAATCAGGAAACGTATTTTTATGTACTAACTATAAACACCTATTGTGTTTTTAGAGAGATCAGAAGTTTTAACTGTTTCCCTATTTCCTTTGTTCAGGGAACACCAAATGCAGCTAATACCCAAGGAAATTCAACACCAAATCCTCAGGTAGTATTTTTTTCTCCATGTATACTTACCTTAAAATTAAATCATAAAAAATCTAACAGTAATGAAAACAACTTACATATCTCCAAAAGTAAAATTATTCCATCTACAAGACATAGTATGTTAAATTGTATGCCTCTTTAATATAAGAAACACACTCCTCAAAGCATTTAAAGCTTTTTAAGAGAAAGAAAACAAAACCTGCTTTTATGTTTTTTTTTCTCATCATAAATCAGTAACAATATCAAAATGACAGATCAGAAACTCTGAGGCCTGGGAGCAAGCATTTCTGTTTCTCTGCAGTATATAGTCAGGGCTCCACAGACACGCAGCTCAGAGTAACAGTGAGATTAGGGGCTCTGTGCATTCCAGTTGGCTGGAGCACCACACTGTCTTTTTGCGTAGACTCACTCTGGGCAACATTGTTCTGCAGGTAGTCTTGCTGTCACTTCCTCAGCACAAATATATTTCAGCCCTTTTTTTTAAGGCTTCTGTATAAGTTTTTTAAAATTTGTTGCCAACTTGCCACATTAAATGCTTCAAATAGCCTCAAAGATGTGCTAATGGTTTTCTTGGGATGTTATTGTGGCATGATCCTTAAATCCAGACAATTTTCTATACCACTGTGATTTTTCTCTTCTGATTTTAATCTGTTGTATTTCTCACAATATCTCCTCCTACGCTTTGAGCTCTTTCAGTATTTATAGTCCATTTTACAAATGCCAGCAATTAATTTTCTAAGCCTTATGTTGTTCACTAATTAGCCTTTACACTTGATATTTTTCTCTCCATGAAACAGGCCTGAAGACATACTCTTACGTATGGGACCCTTTTCCCAATACTTCCCTAGAATCTCAGAGTGGGGTATCAAATAGCTTAATATCTAATATCATGCTGGTTTCTACTTGTTTGTATATAAGTAGATATATGTAATCTCATTTACTTGCAAAAAATAGTAAACTAAAAGTCACCAACTGCTGGGCACGGTGGCATAAACCTTTAATCCCAGTGACTCAGGAGGTGGAGGCAGCGGGATCACATAAGGGCCAGAGGCACCTATGCAACTTCATGAGATCCTGTCTCAAAATACAAAGTAAAAAATGGGCTGACAGTATGGCTCAGTGGTTGAGCATTACAAAAAGCATGTGTGAGGCCCTGGGTTCAATTCCCCAATACTGAAAAAAAAAAAGTCACCAAGTAATGGTTCTCAGTGGTAATCTTCCTAGTTCCAAATTTGCTTATGTGCTGGTAGTAAACAGTAATGCAGAGGAATTGAGTATCAGCATTACCTGAGCAATGTAGTCAACCAAAGAGGGTATATTGCTGCCTTGTCCACCTTTAATAACATCTTGAAATTGTGCGTTACACATGACAAAATTCTCTAATTATCACTGACCTCTGGATTCTTAAACTGTAAATATTGTTTTAGTTAAATGCTTAAAACCTTTAATAGGATTGTAATCTTCTAAATTTGGGATATCTTAACATAACTCTCTGCTTCACTTAGTTACCAGTAGGCTTCTATTTATTTTTCCAGTGTCATTGCTTTTCTGCTTTGATGTTTGATGTGGGGAAGTTGCACAGGGCTTTATAAACTGCTGTGTAGCTTTCTGAAGTTTAGACTAATGTACAAACCAAATGGCTTATGTTGCTGTTTATACTTACAAGTTAACTTTGCCTTTTTTTTTTAACTAGGTCCCTGACTACCCTCCAAATTATATTTTGTTCCTTAATAATTTACCAGAAGAAACTAATGAGATGATGTTATCCATGCTGTTTAATCAGTAAGTTTTTTCATAAGCAAGTCTGTTTCTAGGAGGCTCCTGACAGGACAAAGAGCACTTTCCTGGCTTTAATCCATTTGTCACCCCTCAGGAGTAATTCTTTACAGGATCATTGATTTGCTTTGGGATTAGTCATAGATTGAAGCCAGTCTGCAGATTTAGCAAATACAAAGCTAGATTTCCTCTGTGTGAATTATTAGTTCTAACTGATGAGTAAAATATGAAAAAAAGTTTTGATATAATGACAAATGTAGAATTAGAATAGATTCCTACAATTCTTTCATAGTTTTAATTATATTTTAGGCTCTTCTGTCCTATTTAAGATTCTTGGTGGGATATGATTACTTTTCCTGGAACAGTATCCTGGAGCCTAGTAGATTTAAACCCAAAGCAGAGATTTGTGCATTTGTGTGTCTGTATGAGTGAACTGTTTTTGTTCTTTCTAGGTTCCCTGGTTTCAAGGAAGTACGTCTGGTACCTGGGAGGCATGACATTGCTTTTGTAGAATTTGAAAATGATGGACAGGCTGGAGCTGCCAGGGATGCTTTACAAGGGTTTAAGATCACACCTTCCCATGCCATGAAGATCACTTATGCCAAGAAATAACATTTTGGGTAGTCATCTTTAAAAGACTTGGTGTTACTTGTAGTGTTTGTTTTGATAAAATTTGATCTGGTCATCTTAATGGTTGGAGGTTGGAGAGGAGTAAAAGTAAAATTTTACTGAAGGACTTAACCATCTAGTCTTTGTTTAACCTTAGTGAGGTATAAAATATGAAAGCCTTAATTTTGTACAATAAACTTTTGTTTGTATTCTGTATACTTAATGCTTTGCTTCCTGGCCCATTGCCCTATCACCACAGCTTATTCAAGTCTACCATACATTTTAAACCATATAAAACCTTGTAATGGGAAGCTTTTCTATTATTTTGCTGTACCTAGTTATATAATAGCCTGCAGCAGCCTTAACTGTGGCATCTGATCCCTTCAGATCTCGGAAGCTAAGCAGGGTCGGGCCTGGTTAGTACTTGGATTCTCCACCGTGTGGGAACACCAGATACTGTAGGCTTGGGAGAAGTACCCAGCAACCCACTCCGAAAACTCAGTCTGCTATTGAAAACCCTATGAATGACAGAGAAGCACTGACTAGTGTTTCACCTGCTGTATGTAGGGTCACTATGAAGGATAGTGACTTGACCACGCCTAGCCACTCAACCACACCTAGCAACAACAACTGTATAACAGCATTGAACCATTTCAACAAGTTTAAAGAGATGATCACAATAATAAGTAAATGGCCATTGTATTAGTGGTTAAATGATCATTCTATGTAGGGCACTGTTAGAGAGGCAGTTCGCCCCAGGGCCTATCTAGGCTCCTTTGGAGGACTGAGGCTTGTTCCCTAGACAGCCACTTCTGCCCTACATCCTGGAACTCAGGGTCATTGAGCTCCCCAAGATGGCTCTGGCATCTATTCCCTTGCCTCCGCCCCTTCGACACCGATTGGCTGTTCCCAAGCCCCTGAACGGCTCCTGATTGGACTGTTCTGGAACCACCCATGATTGGCTACTTCTACAAAACCAAATTTGAATATCCTGTCTGGTTGGCTGAAACCCATATGAGGTAACTGCCTCTGATTGGTCCCTGGTAAGCCCCAGAAGAGTATATAAGGGCGATACACTAGCAGTCTTGGTCCATTCCCTCCACCAGGACCGACAAGGAAGAAATAGAGAGCTGTTGGAGCAGAGCACTCGGAGTCTTCATTGGGAAGAAAAGAAGCAAGGAGCCGCCCTGGGCAGAAGCCTCTGAGCCTGCCTTTTCAAGGCTTCTCAGAGCAGCCATGGGCATAAGCCTCCTTTCCGGGCGGTGTGGCTCCTGGGTGCCCAGCTTCTCCTCACCAGAAGATGGGTCTTTGGCTGCTGGTTCCTGCTCAAGGCCGGAGCAAGTCCAGTGGCAGGGTGAAGCCCCACAATCCTGAATTTTCGAAAAAAAAAAAAAAAATGAGAATTGAGAAGATCTAAATTTGAAGTTTCTATCCTTCAAAAAATGAGCATATTATTTTGCTGGTAGTAGGAATTTCAAGAATCTTGTCACCCACTATTGAATAAAGGCTATCTGGGAGCAATTGCTTACCAGTTTTCTAGGAAAATAGGAAAGGATTGCTGTCTTCAAACTTGGCACATTATTCTCTTCCTTCTTGAGGCAGGACTATTGCTAAGTAATACTGCTTGGTTAATGTCTAGCTTCGTTATGAAAAGGCCTCAAAGGGGAATTGCAATCTCCTTTTTTTTTCTTTTTTCTTTTCTTTTCTTGTAATACTGAGGGCCTGAACCCAGGCCTTCATGCATACTTTTGCAAGTGCTCTACCACTGAATTGCATCCTCACCCTCTTTAAATTTTTTTTATCTTGAGACAGGGTCTTGCAAAGTTATGCAGGCTGCCTCTGCCCTTGAACTCAATCTTTCTGCCTGTGCCTCTTCAGGTTGCTGGGATTACAAGTGTGCACCACTATGCCTTGCTCAATCTGTCATCATATAAAACAGACTGACCAAGAGTTACCAGTGCTAATCTTGCTGCCTCTTTGGTGGTGGGGGTCAAACCCACTGCCTTGCTAGGCAAGAGCTCTAACACTGAGCTACATCCCCAGCCTGTGTTGTTTTTCAAAACAGGTTCTTCCTATGTAGCCCAGGCTGGCCTCAAACTCGAGAGTCTCCTGCCTCACCTGGTGGAGTGCTGGGGTTACTACCATGCCCAACTGTTTATAATTGTTAAACGCCAATATTCATAAATTTCCAAAGCTTTTTCTTTAGCATTTTTTTATACTTAAGACTTGTTTACTCCTGCCAATAAAACCATAGGTATCTCTAGAAGTAGACATTCTTTTTGCAAATATAGCTCATATTGAAATTTTTTTCTTTTTGGAATTCTGGTTTTAGTATTTCCTTAAAACTTTAATCACTTTGAATTTTTATTGTGTACTTAAATGCCACTTTTTAAGGCTTATGTAGACATAGAATATTATCGGTGCACGTGTGTGTGTGTGTGTGTGTGTGAGTGTGTGTGATACTTGGGGACTGAACCTGGGGCCTTACACGTGCTTTGCAAGTGCCATATCACTGGGCTGTACCCCCTGCCTATTTTTATTTTTTATTTTGAGTCAAACTATTATGATAGGAAGCAGCTAAGTGGTTACCTAGAACTGAAGGGAATGGGGAGTACTTTGGAAAGAGGTGCAAGGGAACTTCCTGGGGTGATGAAATGCTCTGTATCTTGCTTATGATTATTATATCACTGTATAATTGCCCAAACTCATCAAATGGAATACTAGAATAGGTGAGCTTTGCTGTGAACACATTCATCTGGATTGTTACATACATCAGCAGTTTGTTCTATCAGTGGACGGGCATTTGTGTCCTTTCCCATGTGGGGCTTTTATGGATAAAGTGGCTATGAACATACAGATACATACAAGTGAACATCAGTCCTCTATCGTCATCCAATCCAAGTTTTGCCTATAACTTAATAGTAGCCCAAGAATCCAATATAAGATTGTGTTGCATGTAGTTGTCTCATTTTCTCTAGAAACAGGTCTTACTAGGTAGCCCCAGACTGATCTGGAGCCCAAAGTCCTCCTGCGTCAGCCTCCCAAATGTTGGAATTACAAGCATGTGCCACCACAACTGGCCTTGTCATACCTCTTAAATCTCCTGTCAGTTCTTCAGTCCTTGCCTTTCATAATTTTATAAAGAGATAAAGATCTATCTACCAATCTTTGGATAGGTAGATAGGAATACAATTATATTTAAAAAGCCATGAATTTATAGCAGCATTCAGGTTGCAATCCAATAGCTTTGAACTTATTCTGGCCCTCCTCCTTTCCTCAAGTGTAAATCCCTTCCCCACCAGTCCCATTAACCTCATTGTGTTAATTTATTTGCTCCAAGTTTCTGTAAGTAAGCAAATTCTAGAAAGTAAGTTTTCAAGAAGGAGGAGGGGAAAGGAAAATTTGATCAAACTAGGATCTTTTTTGGTCTTCCCTGTTTTACCCATTTCAGTGAGTATGAATTTCAAGTAATGATTGGAGAGAGTAGACGTTTTATCTAACATAATGGGTCTCAACTTTGGCTGCATATTAAGACCATGTGGGAGACACTTTCAAGTACCCACACCCAGCCAATACCCTAGATCAATTAAATCACAATCTCAGGGTGAAATTCAGTTGTCAATATTTTTTAAGTTCCTAAAGTAATTCCAATATGAGCCAAAGTTCTTAAACTAGCAAAGTAGATCCTGCCTTTATGAAGGTTATAATAATTAGGTCATTAACTCAAACGGTATTTTTCCTTTTTTTTTTTTTTTTTTTTTTTGTTTGTTTGTTTGGTGGTACTTTGGAGTTGAATGCAGGGCCTCGTACATGCTTTGCAAGTGCTCTACCACTAGGCTGTACAACCAGCCTCCCCGCACCCCTTTTTATTTTTTTCTTGAGACAGTCTCTCTAAATTGCACAGGCTGCCTCTGGCCTTGAACCTGCAATTCTGCCCCTGCCTCCCAAGTCACTGGGATTACAGGCATGGACTACCATCCCCTGCCTTCAAATGGTATTTTTCAAAGGTAGTACATTGATGAGTAGATGATATTATAAAACTGGAAACTTCAAAGAGTCTCAAAAGCCCATTTTAAACTTTAAGGCTTATTGGTGTTTTCTGTTTGAATATTTCACAAATATTTTGTTTCTTGAACATATATCCAGTGAAGACCTAAAGAAGAATGTGAAGCCTTGGGTAAAATTTTTTGTACTGTATTTGATTTGTCTTGAAGTAGTATTTCTCAAGAGCTGGAGTTTAGCTCCATTGGTAGAATGCTGCTCTGTGCACTCTGAACCCTGGGGTTTGATCCCCAGCACCGCAAAAAAATGGGAGGAAGATGTAGAAACCTATTCTTGAAACAAACTTTGAAAGCCCTAGGAATAGCAGACAAGCACTAACATAGTGCCTGGCATGGCACAGTGTCAGGGAGTGTTTTGTTCTATGTAGGGTCGCTATGAGTTGGACTTGATTTGATGACACCTACCAGCAACAAGTATTTCTCAAAGTTGAATGTACCTATGAATCACTTGAATATCTTGCTAAGGGTGTATGTTCGGATGTAGCACATCTAGGGTGAGGTCTAAGACTATTTCTATGAAGTGATAACAAAGTTAAGGTCTGGGGACCACATTTTGGTGGCAAGTGGCAAGACCCCAGAATCTCTGCCATAGTAATTTATTTGTTGTTGTTGTTAGGTGCTGTCGAGTTGGTATCTGACTCATAGTGACCCTCATAGGGTTTTCAATGGCTGACTGTTTCGGGATTGCCTTGGGAGTGGATTGCCACATCCTTCTCCCATTTTTGCAGTGCTGGGAATTGAACTCAGGACCTCAGAGACTGCAGAGCAGTGCTCTACCAACTGAGCTGAATCCCAGCCCCCCTAATTTGTGAGTCTCTTTTTAAATCTGATAAAAGCTAGGAATTTTCTGGGGTGAAGAGAAATATGTGTATGTATATACACCTAAATATATAAATTTCAGAGGGATCATGCATTTCTTCAATGACTACCTAATTTATGGTGTACCAAGAATTTTTCTGGGTTCTAGAGGGATGAACAAGACAGAAAAGTTTGCCTCATGGAACTTTCATTGTAGTCAGAGACAGACCATCTCCAAATGAATAATCCATGACTTAAGACAGTGAAATACAGCTGATGATACAGGTGTGGGTTGGAGGACTATCTGGAGTGGCTCAGTTAAGTTGTTTATGGAGGTACTTTGGCTAGAAATCTGAATGCCAGTATCCAGAGGGAAAACATCCCAGGTAGTAAGTTCAGAGAGCCTGAAGCAGAAATGAGTTTAGTGTTTTCAAAAGACAGAGAATGAGCTGGGCCTTTGGCACACACACCTGTGATCCCAGTAACTCATGAGGCTGAGACAGGAGGATTGCGAGTTGGAGGCCAGAGGCAGCCTGTGTAACTTAATGAGACCATGTCTCAAATAAAAAAAGAAAAAGTGGGCTGGGGGTACAGCTCAGGAGTAGAGCACTTGCAAAGTATGTATGAGGCCCAGGATTCAGCCTTCAATACTGGGGAAAAGAAAGAAAAAAAAAAAAAACAAAACTGGTATGGCAGAAATAGAACAAGTGGAAGAGGCACACGAGGTGAAATCCAAGAAGTAAAAACCAGATCCTATAGGACCTTGGAGGCTGCTTCCAGCTGTTCCACTTCCCAGAGCTGTCCTTAGACCTAAAGGAGCCATAGCCTCCATTTTAAGAACTCCAGACTGAGAAGCTAATTTAGAAACTGAAAGAGAAAAATGTCATTTGGCAATTAAGTACTCAGAAAATGCATCTGAAAATCTTGAGGCAGGAGGTCAGCAAGCTCTGATCCCCGTCCTTACTGGACCTCCAGTGACCACAGTGCCTTGAGTCCAGCTGCTGGGCATACCTGCTTGCTGCATTATTGCAAGATTTTTACTAGCAAAATTTCATCAAGCAATCTTTAGTTTCAGTCCTGCCTCTGCCCCTTGCAGAGGCCAGAATAGCCCAGGTCTTCCTGGAGTGTGCCTAGAAGGCTTGGCATCTCTTTCTTTTATTTCTTCACTTCCAAAAGACCAACCACAACTTCCTGTTAGCCTTAGCCTCCTGTGTTCAGTTGAGATAGCTTGGATAGCTTCATTTACCATTTTACGGTGCTTTGGGGAGTACACGGTATGGCAATCTGAGTTTATGCAGTCTTCATTTCTTCAAGTGTCTCTTAAATGGCAATTGTCTTTTAACTCTCCCATGTTGAGGGCTGGTTGAGACTGCAACAGACTGTAAAAGAGCTGCCTGATCAGGATTAAGATTTAATCAATGCTTCAATTTTCCCAGAGATACTCCTGAGTGCCTAAATTAAAGGAAGGAAAAATGCACCAGCATTCTACTTTCAAAAATGATTTCTAATTCATCCTTTCCCTGATGTGAAGCAGAAAATAAAGGATTAAAAATCCCAGCTTTAACTTGATAGTACTAAGTGGCAATGGCACTGGACCACAAGCCCCCTGGGTGACCTTAAGAGGTCAGACAAGAGCACTTTGGCCAGTGCATGCCTCAGTTTCCTCATCTATAATGAAGCTAGAGAATAAAACAACCTTCCAAATCAAATTGGGGCCAACTGTATAAAAGATCCTACCCCCAAAATAACACACACCTTTTATATATGAACAAACAAAACAATAAAACTATTTTATACACACTCATACATATGCACACATATACCCCAAACAATAAAATCTTTCTATTATACTATAGCCTGCAGCCATACCACTGTGGCATCAGATCCTATCAGATCTCTGAAGCTAAGCAGGTTTGGGCATGGTTAATACTTGGATGGGAGACCACCTGGGAATACCACGTGCTGTAGGCTTGGGAGAAGGACCCACTAATCCACTTCAAAAAAACAACCAGCCATTGAAAACCCTATGAATAGCAAAGAAGCACTAACAATACTGTTTTGCCTGCTGTACGTAGTTGCAATGAGTCAGACACTGACTCAATGGCACCTAACAACAACATTACACTCTATTTTGCTTTACTCATTTATCCCTTGGAAAATCATTTTGCACAGAATTATTCAGTGATTTGAATTCTTGTCCCTCATTTTGTGAGGTGACTAAATTTGAGGGTGGGAGGATGAGGTATCTTTCTGAAGCCACATGATCAATCAAATTAGAGAGGATATAGCCTGGCAGGAATCTCTATTTGAGAAATAGGGGATGAGAGATGCCAGGCCCAAGCATCCTATAAAATGCAGCGACTTACAGTCTGTCTCTTCAAATAGAGAGTAAACCTTTGGGCTCAGGGCCTTTGTAGAGTCACTGCTATATCTCTAGGTCCTAGAACAGGACCTGATTCATAGGAGGGGCTCATAGGAGGAGCTATGTATTGGTGCTTCAACTTTGGTGACTTCTAGTAGTGCACCTCTTTATAAGAGAAAGACACCCAGAAACAAGACAGTGTTGGTATCATAGACCTCTAAATTCACTGGCTTCTCTAGGATCAACAATCCATGAGCATTTTGAGACTAAATATGAAAAGTCATAGAGGAGGTTTCTGTTGTTTTGATCTTGAATGTCCTTCATATGCCCCTGTGTTAAAGGCCTAGTCACTAGGGTGGCGCTATTGGGAGGTGGTAGAACCTTGGAGAGGTGTAGCCCAGTGAAGGTCATTAGTTCTTTAGTGCTGTGCCCCTAAAGGGGATTGTGGGACCTCATTTCTTTCCCCATCTCTTTCATTTCCTGACCATAGGGTAAGGGGTTTTGCTCTGCCGTGTACTCCCTTCATGATATTCTGCCTCGCCAGAGGCCCAACCAGTAAGACCAATGATCATGGACTGAAACCTGTAAAGTTGTGAACCAAAATAAATCTTTCCTCTTTGCAAGTTAATTATCTTCGGTGTTCGTTATGGTGTCAGAAAGCTAACCTGCACAGAAGAAAAGAAAGGATTGTCCCATTTTCCTAGCCCACCTTTCTCATCCTTCCCCCATTGGAAGGGTCTGGATGTGACATTGACCACTGTGTTATAATCTATCTGTGGCCCAGGATAAACTAAACTTCTAAGATTCTTATCAGAAAGGATTTATAAGCATGAGAATTCTTTACTTATCCATGGTATAAATCCAGATTTTATTAATTGGGCTTAATTCATAATTCTTTGTTTTAAAGATTCTCACGTTTTCAACATATTTCTGCCATTAGCACATCTTTGCTCATAAAATGAAAGAATGTGAGAATTAAACTACAAACTAAGACATAGGTTGAAATTCTCAGAGTCCTCCCTACAATGTCCTCCGATGGATGCAAAAAAACACAATTAATGTGGCTTTAGCAATTGTATACCATTTGTGTGCAAAAGACATTGACTCTCTTGGAAAAATCAGATGCTAAATAGCCCCTGGAGTCCAGATGCCCGTTATGAAAACAGAGGGGCGGTGGTCCCTTCCCATTGGCCAGGGGAATTTACCCTGAGGTCTGGCTGTCACATAAAGACAGGAACCACTGAAGTCAGTTCCTACTTCCAGGCTGAGTGCTAATCAAAACAGCAAAAAAGGAAGATGGCAAGAAAATTAATACTTTTTCTCTCAGGTCTTATAGCTGTCTGTGTTGGGCATGGAGTATTTATGGATAGACTTTCCTCCAAGAAACTGTGTGCAGATGAAGAGTGTGTCTGTAAGGAGTTTTTAAAGCTTTTTATTATCTTTCTATCACATAATTGAAAATATATCTACTAACAATACAAAATTGAATTGTGGTTTGAAGGGAATCTTCTTTAATGTGTATATTGTTAGCTTTGTGTCTCCTGGTCTGTATGTTTGGTCTGTATGTCCGACTATGGAGAATTCACTTGGCTAAGATTGTGTTACAGCTTTGGTATTTTGACTTTCTCATACTTCTCAAATTGAACCCCAGCTGCACACTGGGAGGTATTAGTCACTCTGAATTCCTAGCTTTTTTTTTTTTTCACTTTTTACTTTTTTTGCCTTTTTACTATTATAAAATGTAGTCACTTCAATTTTTTCTTCTTCCAGATACTATTTCTCTAGCTAGAGCTCAAGAAGATTACAATGCACCGGACTGTAGATTCATTAATGTTAAAAAAGGGCAGCAGATCTACATTTACTCAAAGCTGGTAAAAGAAAATGACGCTGGAGAATTTTGGGCTGGCAGTGTAAGATGAGATTTTTTAAAATATGCATATACCTTGACCCATGTTGCACTTAATTTTTACTAGATTTCTTACCTTCAATCCATTTTAATGCTTAAAACTAGCTGTTAAGAACAATATAGTGAATATAAGTGTAGATGCAAAAGTTCAGGTACTGTTGCTACTATTGCATTTTAAAGAAACAAAAATAATTTTATAACAAATCCAAAGGTAGGTTAATATGATGTTCAGGCAAGGAAAAGTTATGCATCAGGGCGTGCACATCCCAAAGAGTTTGAGACTCATTCAAACAATGTCTGAGAGGATTTGACAAGTAAAAGATATGTGTGTTGGTGGTTAGTCTAGGTTTCAATACTCGTTTAGGAAACTTTAGTACTCTCTTTAATTCCAAGGAATCTGCTTTCTTGAATTAAGGCATACCTGGTGGGCCTGGGGCAGAGATGAAGCAGGATTGTTTTACTCTTAGTTTACCACTTAAACAATAGCTTCTAAAGTAAAGAAGAATTAAACTGAAATGCACTGAAGTATCTATCCATTTGAATTGTTACATAGTGGCTGCGTAATTCTCATTATCAGCCAAGAGGTTTCTCAGAAGACCCTTATATCCGCTTTGCCCTGACTGCTACTCTATGGCATCCAGGTTTATGGTGATCACCAGGATGAGATGGGAATTGTGGGTTATTTCCCCAGTAACTTGGTGAAGGAGCAACGTGTGTACCAGGAAGCCACCAAGGAACTTCCCACCACGGTAAGCATCTCAGAGGTTACCGGAGGAAGACTCAGATCTTGGAGTAATGTAGGCTGGTGCTAAAAATGCATCATTCCATTTACAGGATATGTAGAACAAAGCCCTCAACTTCAAGTAGTGGCTTTTTGAGATAGTAAGATTTGGGGGAGCATTTATACCAATTCAGTGTTGAAGGATCGGTGCATTTTCTCCATAAACCCCTGTTTGTTCCATTTAAGTTTATTATTTTTAAATATTTCAAATTTTTACTGTATCTTCAGCTTTACTGGAGGTATAATTGACCAGTAGAAATGATATATATTGAAGGTCTACAGCTTGATGTTTTAATATACATGGTGAAATATTCATCACAATCAAGCTGGTAAGCACCTGTCACTTCACATATTTCTATGTGGTGCGCGTGTGTGTGTGGGTGTGTGTGTGTGTGTGTGTATAAATCACTTAAGATCTACTGTCTTAGTGAATTTCAAGTATACAATACAGTACGCCTTTTGTTTTAGATCTAAGTTATCCTGGAAAAAGTCCAAAAGGAACCAAAATAGTATTAGCCAACTCTTATTGATGGCTTACACTTATTTATGAAAGTCAGATTGGGGAAAAAATTAGCACCTGTTTTTGATAAGATCAAAACATTCTAGAAAAATCTTTGAATGCCTCATTTTTGTGGCAGATAGATTCTGCTTATGGATGAAATAAGATCACCCTTTTCCTAATGCCCTAAGGTCGGAAAAACTCATGGCAAAAATAAAAGACCATTTATGAGCTGCTTTGCAAGGTGGCTGTTTTGAAGTGATTCTCCTGAAGCTAATTACTGTGCTTCAAACATTGCCCAATCTACACAGATACAACTCACTTGTCATTGCTACTTAGCACTAAGTTTGATCTGTCAAATAACCATAAATTAAAAGTTTATTTGAGGGCCTTCACTTTAAGTAGTTTTTGACTGAAGGTGATAATTATTTTATGGTCTTTGGGATTCAACCTTTACTTATCTTAAATCCAAACTTTTCTTTGATTAAATATGGTTTTAAAGTAAGGAATCTACATCTGCTTTCTGCCCCAGCCTGCTCAGTTCAATCTTTTTCATTTTTGTGTTTTTTTTTTTCTTCAGGATATTGACTTCTTCTGTGAATAGAAATTATTTAAAACTGCAGATGAAAAAGAAACACCAACAATGAAGAAAAAAGCAAAACTAACCAGAAAGTGCCTCTCTATAATTTCTGGCTTTTGTTTCAAGAATTTATTACCTTACAGGAGGGCTGGGGCTTGGAGATGGAGGTGGCAGATAAAAGGAGATTTGTCAACTCTTCCTTATTTTCTGTTGTCTTGATCTTCCTACAAGCTGGGGCAAGGCTGTGTTTGATTCAAATGAGTGAACTGAAAGCAAAGAATTATTTTTCAGCCTCTAGAATATTCACTGACATAGGGATACCCAGAGAAGATGGTTGATTTGTAATTATTTCTAAATAGCAATTCTTCCCAGCTCTTTGACTCCCTGCATATCAACTTGGTGAGTTATAGGTCTTGCTTTTGGACATAATATTTTCTCGTTATTTGTGTCTCTGGTCATTTGGAATATTAGCAATGTGCTTGAAGTGGCTTCACCACTAAGGTGGATTCTAGTATTTGTTAATTTTAATATTTGATGCTTTGGGTGTGAAGCTGAAGTGGTAATAAATAACTTTGGGAATTCATAGGTGTTTGGGCTATATCTCTGAATTTCTCTTTAAAAGAGATTTACAAATTATTTCCATTGAATAAATTTACCTTTTAAATGCTCAACTTATCTCTCCCCAAATTTAAATTAGCCCGAGTATACATAACAAGCAAGGGCAGTTTATGGAAATACTTTTTATAGAAAAGTTTCCTTTTAATATGTGCCCTCACTGGATCTTATTCAAAGTTCAAATTATCAAAAGATGTAGCCAAAAGTCTGTGGGTTCTTTTCTCTACTTCAGTTTCAACTTTCAGTTTCTTCTTTCTGTGCCTATTTCTTTGGTCCAGTGTGATGTACCAATAAGTTTGAGGGGAGGATGCAGGTTTTGTGCTCCTGAGGGACCCATTAGTTTTTCTGTATTCAACTGGAAATCTGCATTGATTGCATATTCTTTCGAAGTATTCATGAATTTTTGTTTACATGTAATTAAAATGCTTGTACTGTGCCAAAAAAAAATGTCTTCATAGTTTCTGAGGTTTTTTTCATTAACAAACATTTTTGGCCATGGGGTGATACACAGCTTGGGGGCCTGGTGAATGAGGTTGGCTTTTCTACTCTCTTTGGTCTGATCGCCTACAGCCGTAGCACTTTGACGTCAGATCTCGTTAGATCTTGGAAGCTAAGCAGGATCAGGCCTCGTTAGTACTTGGATGGGAGACCACCTGGGAACACCAGGTGCTGTAGGCTTGGGAGAAGGACCTGGCAACCCACACCCCAAAAATCAATCCGCCATTGAAAACCCTATGAGTAGCAGAGAAGCACTGACAATAGTGTTTTGCCAGTTGTACAGAGGGTTGCTATGAGTTGGACACCAACTTGACGGCACCTAACAACAACAACAACAACAACAGTGGTCTGATGGTCCCACAAGTGTGATGAGGAAAGTGGAGAGAACATTTAGCGCAAGTCAAAGGCTTGGGCCAGGGTCATTTTTCAGCTGTGTCCACTGTGATATTGAGTGAATATCATTTTACCACATTTGTAAGGAGGTCAGTCAAGTAAATCAGGACCAAAATCAAACCAAAGGAACTCTGCAGTTTACTTGATTCCAGCTCACTGTACTGCATTAAAGCTTCTAGGTAGTATCTCGGGCTCACTACAGAATTTTAAGGCAAGAAGTATTTTTTTGAGTTGTGCTTCCATCTGCTTCTCACTTGCTGACCTCCCCATTACAGACATCCTGTCACCCCTCCAGACACCCAGCACCTCCATTATGCCATTGACCCAGCCCCAGGCATCCAGTCTCTCTCCTCATTCTTAGGGTATCTGCAGCAGAATTCCTGCCTTACCCTAGTCCACTTCCTGCCACAAGGACTGAGCCTATGGCAGAGTGTGGAAGACACTGTGTGGCTTCATTCACCTGGGGGCCAATGTGCAATAAAGAAAGGATGCACATGTAGAATGTTACATGCCTCTGAGTGCAAAGGGAGGGCCTCACTGGTTGCTGGTCTGAATGCAGGCTCTCAGGGCCCACTACAGACCCCAATCAGAATCAGCATTGCAAAAAGGACCCTGGTGAGGAGCGATGCATGTACACATAAGAGAGTCTGATTTTAGTTCCCTCCCCTTATGTTATGGATAAAGAAATAAGCAAAAATGAGAGAACCTTCGAGATGAGGTTCAATTGACATTCCTGATGCCAACTTTCCCGCCATGGAAGTCTAGTGATCTCTATCCAGAGAAAAGGGGGCTGAGTGGTGGGGTGAGAGTTTGAGGGCAATGAGCCCTTCTGGAACCCTTTCCAGATAAGGAATCTTTCTTCTCTCCTCACTAAGAGCAAGGACATTTTATCACTTCTAAAACATTGTCAACTGATGACCCTGAAAAACAAAATCTAAGTCTGTGACCCTTGAGGGGATTCTAGCTTGTAGGCTTCCTTGCTACCCCAAGCTAAGCACCACTATATTATGCCACCTGAATCTTGTGCTCTAGCCTGACCATCATGTACCAGGCAGCTGGACCTGTCTACCCCACTATCAGGATGGACCCAGTTCCATCCTGGAGCATCCCAGCCACCCAAAGTCCTTCATCTCAGCCAAGATCCAGTGAGAAGGCTTAAGTCCTCATTCATCTTTCTTAGTTTTAGTCCTTGGATCCACTGTCCCTCAGCTGACCACGACTGATTAAATAAGATTAAGCAGAGCAGGGGAGTTCTACTATTGTCTTTTAGTCTATGAGAGAGTTCATTCAGTTTAGGAAGGGTTTAAATTTTACTGTGCAGCTTGTACTGTTTCCCTATGGGAGAGAAAAAAATACTTTAATCCTCCATCTCTGGCATTACAGAATTTGGGGAATAAGGCTTCTACCTGTGGAAGCATAAAGAAGCAGTCCGTGGCAGTGGGTGAGGGTAAGCTAGGCATGCAGGTTTTATGGGCCTACTTAGGAAAAGTGATAGGTTTTGCCTAGAATAGGGCTATTCTCAAAGAATTCACCAGCATAGGATGATACAAGTACAGAAATTGATGAAAAGTAAGAGGAGTCAGGACATCACTGGACATGCTGGTAGGCAATAAAATGATGTTGTTTCCAAGGGAAATAGTTGGGTGATGTGGGTGGCTTGCAAAAATTAGGTGATGAGAAAAGAGCCCAGGGCATCACGGAGCTTTGAAATAATGTTGTGAACCAACATTTTCTAGCTGGGCATGTGGGGATAAGTTTCTAATGTCTTTGGGACTCAGTTTTTGACTCCTTGGTTGGGGTGTCATTGGGTTAAATATAACGGGTGGATGTGATCTGGATGTTGTAGGGCCTTTGAGTTGCATCCACTATTACATGACTTGTTGGTTTGAATAAAGAAGAGCCTTCTCTCAAGGAGGTGATTCTTTAACCTGCTGGATACTGCACAGATATGAAATCACAGTTATTGATTCAGACCATCTGGAATGTCTAAAGCAAATATATTTGTAACACTTTCCAGACTGCATGAATTTTTGTAATTTTTTCTTTCAAACATCACCTGAAATTATGTGAAATATCCCAGTCATTGCAATAGTAATTTGACGATGTGGTATGGAGTGTATGAGTACAATCTTGATTGCAAGTCCCAGTTCCACCCACAGCCCTTTATCAGCACCAACATAGGAGGCTTAGATATATCCCATCACACCTTGTATAGATCAACATGCTAGATTCTATGTAAAATTTGCTCCTCTGTGAAGGAGCAAATGTCAGGATGGAAAATAGTCATATCTTGACAAAGTAGTGCCTATTGTACCCATCCTAGCAAGGGTACCAACCCTGAAATAGAGTGTCCTAACTGAGTGGGACTACCTTGGGTTTCCATAGTTGATACTTGCTGTGACTGCAAGGTTGTATATTGTCCGTCTGCTCTCTTGATGCTGGAAGTGGACTTCCAACTGACAATGGTCTCAGGCCAAATGTTGTGAACCTCATTTGGATGACAGTCTTATGTGAGATCCAAAGCATGACAGCTTGCAGCTGTACCACTGTGGCATCTGATCCCATCAGATCTTGGAAGCTAAACAGGGTTGGGCCTGGCTGGTATTTGGATGGGAGACCACCTGGGAACACCAAATGCAGTAGGCTTGGGAGAAGAACCTGGCAACCTACTCCCAAAGAATAATAAGCCAGTGAAAACTCTACGAATAGCAGAGAAGCACCATCAATAGTGTTTTACCTATTGTACATAGGGTTGCTAAGAGTTGGACGTTGACTCGATGGCACCTAACAACAACAAAGCACAACAGCCTAGATAACCACCAGAAAGAGAAGACACCTCCACAGACCATAGCAGGTGTCCACCTGCAGATTGGGGCATGCTGGCTTCTACTCTTCCAACAAAGTATGTATAGGTGTGGGATGGATACTAACAAGAAGTTTATTCTGTCTAGATTATGAGAATACATGATTTTATATATGGCACACTTTTCTTTTTTCTTTTCTTTTTTCTTTTTTTTTTTTTTTGGTGGTGCCTAGGGTTGAACCCAGGGCCTCACACATACTTTGCAAGTGCTCTATCACTGAGCTGCACTCCCAGCCCATTTTTAAATTTTTTGTCTTGAGATGAGGTCTCAGTTATAAAGGTTGCCTCTGGCCTCAAATGTTGGACCCTCTTACCTCTGCCTCCTGAGGTGCTGAAATTACAGGTGTGAGCCATCATGTCTGGCTTAGGTGCACCTTTCTTAGGCTAAACAATCCCATAATTAATATAAGTAATTTGAATAGGCTACATTTGATTGATTCTCCCATATTTTGTCAAAGTCAGTAGAATGCATACAACGTTGATCTTTGAAGGTCTCAGACCCTTTGGCATTATTCTACACCAAGAAGAATAATGGCTCAGTCTTCTATTGTTTGTGCCACTATCCTCTGGCTTCCCAATTCACTCATCAATAAAGTGAGAATAGTAAGGGAGGTGAGGATGTGTCTCAGTAGTAGAATGCTTGCCTAGTAAATGCAAGGCCATGGGTTTGATGGCCAGCACTTACCACCTCTCCAAAAAAAGCCTTTGAAGGTAATAACAACTAACTTTGGGTATAATTACAAGGATTAAAATAATGACAAACTGTACAAAATCATGCGGTATAGTGCACAATACCCATCCGGTATGTAGTACCATTCCTTCTCCATTCTATTCTGCACCCTCACAGTGGTTTTATTGTTGTTGTTAGGTGCCGTTGAGTCGTGTCTGACTCATAGTGACCCTCATAGGATTTTCAATGGCAGATTGTTTTTGGGATTACCTTGGGAGTAGGTTGCCACATCCTTCTCCCATCCCAGTGGTTTTAGAGGGCTACAAAATCAGATGCAGATTAGAACCACATTTGTATAGAATTCAGGTTGAACTAGTAGAGCTAGCACTCTCCCCCCCAACCCCTCCACCCAATCCAATCTGCGCGTGATTCTAATTGGCATCTGATTTTGTAGCCCTCTAAAACTGCGGAAAGGATGCAAATTAGAATTGAGAATATACAGTAAATGGCCATGAAATTAAATTAAAAATGAAAAAGTTTTTGAAATATTTTGAAACCTGTAAACAACTGCAGTTTTTTAAAAATGAAATAAAAGCATATCTTGAGAACCATTGCTTTCAAAAACACTCACACTTTTCTCCCTAGATTTTTCTAAAGTTGCCTGTAAGGCATGTTGCAAGCACAATGTGTAAACACACCCACATGTACACGCACACACACACATACACACATTCCAGCTTGACAAGTGTTATTCCTGAAGTCCTGAGTGGTACATCTTCTTTGCCTTCATTTTCAGGGAAGTGTTTAGTGCTTTGTCAAAGAAGTCTTTCATTTTGAAGTCTAGCCAGAAGGGAGCATATCAGGGGGTACTGCTCCCTTATCAGCCCCCCATGGGTTCCTACTTTAAGTCCTTTTCTCTCTCATGCCTCTGGGTTCTCAATGCTGCAAATGGGAGGAGACCACCCTGCTGTTCCATGCCCAGCCAACAATGACATCTTCTGACTTTGGCCACTTCTTTGCGTGTTTGTCCTTGAGAGGATTGATACATAAGTGGCCAGCAGTCCTTTGGAATAAAACTTTTATAATCGTGCAGAAACTACTAACATGGACCTAATTAGTGGGTCTATAGATCCACAGAATACCTGATTTTTAAGGCATTGTTTTTTAAAATATTCTTTCTTGGCTACTTCCTGGGAACAAATATTCAGCAAATGGCAAGAAAGGGTAATTTAAGGCAGGGCTTTGGTTATTTGCTGAAAGCGCCATGAGCTCATTCCTGAAAATTAGGCAGTGTATTCTTGCTATCACAGTGTTCCTTTCTGTTAAAAGTTATGTTGCTTGGGCTAGTGGTGCAGCTGTGTGTGTGGCGGGGGGAGGGGGGTGGGAGGCTCATTCTTAGCATATGTAAGGCCTTGGGTCCCATCCCCAGCACACACAGAAATAAAAAGAAAGGAAGAAAGGAAGCAAGAAAGAAGGCAGGCAGGCAAGCAGGCAGGCATGAGAGAAAGAAGGAAAGAAGGAAGGAAGAAAGGAAGAAAGGAAGGAAGGAAGGAAGGAAGGAAGGGAGGAAGGGAGGAAGGGAGGAAGGGAGGGAGGGAGGAAGGGAGGGAGGAAGGAAAGAAAGAAATGAACAAGAAAAATAAAAAGAAGGAAAAGAAAGAAAAAAAGAAAGAAAGAGAAAGAAAGAAGGAAGGAAAAGAAAAGAAAGAAAAGAAAAATTAAGATAGAAAGTTAGGTCAGCTGAACTTTTGCTTTCTGGAAAGCTGTCTGAGGTAAACCTGAAATCAAAACCTCCATCAGGTGTTAAGATTAGAAACCTGTCCTTTGAATTCCTGACCATGAACTTATAAGACCTTTCTGAAGGAGGCCTCATCAGGGCTTTTCAGACCCGCTGTGTGAAATGGAGTACCTGAGGTAACTGTCAGAATTGGTGATTTAAAGGTCAACCTTTACCAGAAACATCCAGGAGGGCAGGTTTGCATATCCCACCTCTCACTGCCAAACTGCTTGTGGGAAGAATCCCTCTGTGTAAAAATGTCTGACTCCCAACTGTCTTGGTTTATTGTTCACATTGACCAGGGGACTAAATCTGGCAACAGTTTTTCGTTGTGTTGTTGTTGTTGTTAGGTGCCATCAAGTCGGTATCCGATTCATAGCGACCCTCATAGGGTTTTCAATGGCTGACTGTTTCAGAATTGCCTTGGGAGTGGGCCTGCTATTCTCATGTTTATTGACTCTGCCCTCATGGATCAGGTTCAGTACTGGGAAACAGTCAGCTCCTTTGTGTCCTACTTAAACACGTCTCTGGTGGGGTGAGCACTGCAACTCTGAGGGGAGAGAAGAAATAAGAACAAGCTCTAGGAAGAAACTCATTTCTTCAACAATCACCCTCATCTATCTAAAAATGTGGGAAAAAATAAGATAAAAAAATTTCTCCAGCTAATACTATTTCTTGTTTTTCCCTTGAAACACAATTTCAGGTCTTCTGACGTCTTCTCAGCTGCATCCCCTACAAATATCATGGTATACCAGCAATTTAATCAGGAAAATGGCATATTGATCCACAGACTTTATATAATCCACCCTCTATGTAATCTAACCCATTATTAACTAAGACAGACAATACTCCCCAACCCCTGGTTTGAATATTCTTCTAAATGGAAATTACTTTTCTGTCAAATGTGAGCAATTGTTTTAATCATTTTTTTCTCTAGTGCATACCATGCTAAACTAAGCGCATTTCAGGGGCACAGGACGAGGTGGTGCTACTAAATATCTTACCACCTCTCACACCTCCCGTGTCGTCCTACCTCCCCTCCCTTTTCCCCATTTGCTTCGGCATGTGAATTTATTCCAGCCAACTGAATCAGCTGAGATGGGAATGTTAATTTGAGCAATACTATGTTGAGCTGGAAAAAAAACATGCTGGTACTGATTCTTAGCAACCACAGGCAGGATACCTAAGTCATAGCCAGTGGGTGTCCACCCCTCCCTTGGTGGGCCTTTGGTCCCTCAGGGTTTATTGACTCTCTTCTGGCTCCTCCTTCACTCCCCATCATGATCTGAAATGATTTAAAGGACTTTTTAAAAAATAAATCAGTTTCTAGATCTTTCCTTGGGCTTTAAGTTACATTATTAGTGCTGCCATAAGTGGATTAGCAGACAAACTTTAAGCTTTGATTCCAGAAAGCCACAAGCAGATGCCTTGTTTCCTGAGAACCAGCTTATGCTGATGCCCAGGGGACAGCAGATAGTGGCAGGGATCTGCTAAGCTTGCTGGGGGCCAGGGAGAGACGTGCATGCTGGTCTGTCCTGCAGAACCGTGTCCCCCGGTTTCATGTGTTGGAACTTAGTCCACAAAGTCATATGGTAATAGTATTTGAGGTGGGACTTCTGGGAGGTGATTGGGCCATGAGGGCTTTGGCCTCTCAAGTGGATTAATCCATTCATGGCTCCATGGCTTGTCTCAGAGGTGGCTTTGTGGTAAAAGTGAGTTCTCTTTGGCATGCTTGTTCCATCTCATGTTATGATGCCCTTCATCATGTTATGGTGCATCAAGAAAGGCCCTCACCAGACGCCAGCAACACACTCTCGGATTTCCCAGCCTCCAGAACTATGAACTAAATAAATTTCAATTCTTTATAAACTACCCATCCTCTGGCATTTTATTGTAGTGACAGAAAATGGACTAAGACAATTTTTGACTAAGGGTAGAAATAGGGGCACATGATTCCCAAGCAGTTATGCATATAGGCAAAGTGGCCTCAAGTAGGTTGTGGGTGCTGGAGAGTAGAAATAAAAGTCATGGATTCCAGGAGGTGTGTGAAAACACAAAAATTGCATTCCAGGCCATTTGGGTGTGACACTGTCTTTACCTGCTACAGCCAGCTCTCTACAAGGTGATTTTCATTTCATTTCATTTCATTTCATTTCATTCTCACACAATCTCCAAATACACATTCATCTCTGTCACATCCTCTGTGGGTTGAGTGGCTAATCAAGCCTAAAACTTCCTTCTTGATTTCTTCTGTGGATGCTGAAATTTTGTGATATGTAAATTACCATGAAAACTTTGGTGGAACTAGGGTGACCTCCAGTGGTTGGCTTGGACCTGGCACACAGAGAGACATTTCTAAACTGGAATCACCATCCAGGTGTGACTGTTTTAGCAGCATTCAGAATCAGTACCCTTAGGGCCTCCTCCTCCAGTGCGCTGTATGTAACCTCTCCTTTCCCTAACACACATGATCTTAAAATCCACTTGACACCTGCTATGTTGTTGTTGTTGTTAGGTGCCATTGAGTCGGTATCCGACTCATAGCAACCCTATGTACAACAGGTGAAACACTATTGTCAGTGCTTCTCTGTTGTTCATAGAGTTTTCAATGGCAGATTGACTTTTGGGAGTGGGTTGCCCGGTCTGTCTCCCAAGCCTACAGCACCTAATGTTCCCAGGCAGTCTCCTATCCAAGTACTAACCAGGTGACACTTGCTATAGGTAGGGGTATTAATATGCCTTGATAGTTGGCCTTAAAATAAATTTGACTACTCTGAAAATTCACATATTAGGGAAAAGCTGACATTTCCTTTTCTGATCCATTTTACATGTTTGCTTTTGATATGGAGCCTTGCAGAGTTTATCATTTGTTTTAGTTAATTTAATTCATTTATAGAAAACAAGAATAGCACCTTATGCCCGGAGAACAGAAATTTTTCTAGTAAATATTTAGCACAGTTCCTAGCCCCCTCCAGGGTACCACAGGGTGGCTGAAAGGCACAGGACTGAGTGTCCCAAGTTACTCACTTTGTAAAGTGTAGGATTAGGGGTCCAAAACCAGGTAAACTGGCATCACAATCCACCTGTAAGCTGTCTATGATGCCCTGCTGGAATACAATTAATGAAAAAGTTATCTGAGTTTCTTCTGCATCTAATAGGATGGTTCTAAATCACAGGCTATTTTGACCAGTTACTGTACCAAACCCCTATGAGGGGCATTTGTGATGTCCAGAGACATGTGAGTGTCATACATGGAAGGGGTGCTACTGGCATCCAGTGAGTGGAGGCTGGGAAGGCTGCTAAATATCTGCCAGTGCAGAGGAAAGCCCCCCAACAAAGAATTCTCAAGACTCCCCTGTGCATGGTGCCAAGGTCGAGAAACTCTAGGAAGAGGTGATGTTAATCAATGGGTGAGTTTTGAAAGAATGACAAATGCTACGAAGACCTAGGCAATTATCTGGGTGTTTTCTATGTCTAATCTGGGGTGTCTTTGCTTTGTAATGAGCCATTAGGTGGAGCTGAAGCCTGAAAAATATATTTGTGCTGGTTCATTCTGGTGCACATACCAACATGCCAGCCAGGCCATGGGCAACCCACTGCTTACAAAAGAGCACCCATGATCCCCTTTCTCCATGATTTTAAGCACATTCCTCTTGCCTTGCTTTTGATTTAGCATTTTGCCAAACTTCCCTGTCAGCTGCAGGAGGGCTCTGGGCTTGTGAAGGGCTGACACCTGATGGGGTCAAAAGGGTTACTTGCAGTGCTTCTGAGTCCATTTTCCATTTCCTCTAGGAGACTGCTTAATTGCTTTCCAAACAGCTATCATGTCCTCCTTGCTGTCCAGCTTCTTCCCAAAGATGATTACAATGCCCTATTATTCTTCAAATAAAGAAGCACTTCCTCACCCCTGGGTAATGTATGCACTGTTAATTTCGATGGCACCAGTTGTGTCTACCCGGCATGGATCTCTCTTTTCCTCTACTTCTCCTCTTTTTCTATTTTCTTTCCATTTAGCCTTTCTCTGGAGAGCTTCCCAGGCACATGATTATATTTATAGGATCTTTGTGCATTTGTGGATACAATTAAATATTGCACATTGAACCCAATGTTGATACTTCCTAGAGGAGGGATTTACTTAAACATTAATAACTAAATGTGCAATGTACTTTGTAACCCATGATTCAATTCTGAGCAGATGATAAAGACATCAATCAATTCTCATCTATTAGCATTGTTGGTTTAAAAGAGATATGTAGCTGGGTATGCTGGTGCAGGCTTGTAATCCCAGCACATGGGAAGTGGGGGCAGTATGTGGATGTGGAAGAGTATGAATTTTAGGCCAGCCTGGGCAGTGAGAGAGAGAGAGAGAGGGAGAGAGAGGAAGAAGGAGAAGAAGAAGAA
>VMDO01014007.1:7500-56214 GCA_007922755.1 Pedetes capensis | reverse complement strand
CTGCCAAAAGAACCAACAGATCTGTCCTAGAAGAGGTACAACCAGAGTGCTCCTTGGAAGCAAAAATGGCCAAACTGCGTCTTACATATTTCGGACATGTAGTCAGGAGAGAACAATCCCTGGAGAAGGACATCATGTTTGGAAGAGTGGCAGGTCAACGGAAAAGAGGAAAACCCTCCACCAGATGTATTAACACAGTGTCTGCAACAATGGGCTTAAACATAAATAAGATTGTTTGCCTGGCACAGAATCGGCAAGTGTTTTGATCTGCAGTACATAGGGTCGCTATGAGTCGGACTCGACTCGACGGCACCTAACAACAACAACAACAACAACAAAGTTAAAAATTATTTAGGGTAAAATTTAAATAGTAATTGTCTGAAATAGAAGAGGGGATAGGGTAAAGGGAGAGAGAATAAAAGCAAAGTTAAATGAGAGAAAGGAAAACAAGAAGGAAGGAAAAATGTTGGGAACATGGAGAGGAAAGAGCAAATAAAGAGTCTGGTTGTATAGTAAAGAAAAAGTGTGTAAGCAATTAGATAAACGTAAGAGAAAAAAATAGAAAGCCTATGAGAGTTCTTTTAAAAACAAAATAAAAATCATACTAGAAGTACATTAAAAAGAAAAACAGGTGGCAAAGGAAAAATACAGAAAAGTTAAAAGAAAAAAAGAAACACTTTCATGAGAAAAACGAGAAAAAAAAATAAAATTAAAAAAATGTACAGGAGTGGCTTCTTTCTGTGTCTGCTAATATTGGAGTCTTCCAGGTGAAGGTGGATGAATTGAAGTGGGAGTCTCTTATCTTTTCTACCGTTTATGTAGTTGCTGAGCCTGGACCAATAATTAGTTGATGTTAGATTTGTCAGCCTTTACCACAGGAAGTTCTCTTCTTTGTAATACCTCTAGCCGCTGCTGGCCACACTTAGCTTTGTAACTTTTGGGCCAGGCAGGTTTCACGTTAGAGACTCCCCAGCTTATACCCACTGGGATGGCTAATGTCTAAGCCAAGGGGTGTCCCCTGTTGATTTGGGGAGTGAGGGAAATAAATAGGGGACTGAAATCTGTACTCATCTCAGTGCTTTTGTATCCTCCCCAACACTGAACACTATGAGGATTGGATGAGGCTGCAGAGATCAAGTACGCTGCTGTCACTGAGCTTCAGAGTTCTTAGACTTACAAGCAGTGAATTGATGCCGGGTCACAGCCCTTCAAGACATGGAATATGACAGATGGTTCTGTTCTCTAATGCTGTTCTTTCAGGCAGGGAGAGCTGCAGTCTTATTAAATTCTCCAGCTGCTTCTAAGGATTCCAAGGCCTGTGGGCTTGTCCTGTGGGACTGATCATCACTTCACCAGGGCCAACTAACTTAGCTTTTGGATGAGCCTTCTGTTTTTCCTCCCTAACTGTGGAGCCATGGCTGCAGACATGTCCTGCTCATTCCTTCTCCTGTGTAGACCTTCTGTTCTCTGCGATTTGAAATTGTCCTATCACCTCCTTTGTGATTTCTGTGCTTTTCCAGTCTTACTGTCTTTGGAATAGTCTGTCCTTTCTTGTTCTGTTTCTACACCATGTTGCATGGAGACAAGTTCTATTCCACCATCTTACCCCGGAAGTCAATAGCTGCTAGTGTTTTTTAGGGTGATTTTCTTCAACACCTGGAGTAAAAGCAAAAGGCGGGGGTGGGGGTGGGGTGAGAAAGGAAAGAAAGAAAGGAAGGAAGGAAACAAAGGAAGAAAGCAAGCCAACCTTCCTAGTCTTTGCATAGCTGTGTTGGGGCATTCTATCAACCTTACAGGGTTGTTTACAGTTCTTGCTTGAGCTGAGTCTATAGCAGTGCCAGAGGTTTCCCAAGTTCTTTTCTGAATAGTTGTTCTGTCTTAGACTTGTATGTGTCTTTCGAATTCTCAAAGTGCATTTTAATGCCCTTATTTTACCCCATACTTGTTTCCTTGCTTTTCCTTCATGTTTTTCCCATCTTTTGTTGTTTGCTTCAACTGTAATCTTTTCCCTCAGGGAGCAGTGGGTTTTTCATTTGCCATACAGTGTTTTTTGAGGAATGCCCTCCCAGTAGACACTTTTCTGCTCTGAGTTTCCATTTGTTACCAATCAGCTGCCTGTGGGCCTTTTGCCCTAGCTGGGTAGGAATCATGAGTAGATGAGGAGAATATTTTCCAGTGTTGGCAGTCTTGGCCCCTTAAGTGCCCATGGTCTATGCAATGGACTGGCAGACCCTATGGCTTTCGGCTTCAAATTCTGAGTGCTATGGACTTAATGTACTAAGCTTTAGAATCCAGAGACATAAATTATTGTAGACATTCAGATTGGAGGCTTATTATTCTAGGCTTTAACCACCAGGACCCCCACCCTTGGTAGCTATTGTGATCCTCAGATTCTGGCAGTAGTGAGTGTCAGTGGGTGGCAGCGGCAGATAACCCTAAGTAGCAAGTGGCATCTAACAGTGTTATAGGTCTTGAACAGGACTTGGGTGCTGTGACCTTCATCCATACAGCAAAAGTGCTAACACTGCTCTCAGGCCTGTTATTATTAGGTGCTGTTGATTGAGGCCCAACTCATAGAGACCCTCATAGAGTTTTCAAAAGCTGATTGTTTTGGGATTGCTTTGGGAGCAGTCTTCCCATTTTTGCTGTCCTGGGGATAGAACCTGGGTCCTCAGAGAGAGTGCAGAGCAGCACTCCACCAACTGAGTTAAACCTCTAGGGTGTTGGCATCCTTCGCCTTTGACAGCAGCTAATATTATAGCTCTTGAGCATATGGTGTTTGAAACCCTTGTCCCTTAAGTAATGTTAAAAAGGTGCTTGTGATGAAAGCCTATCATTATTATTAACAATACTTTAACAGTGCTTTATATTCTTAACCAAATACGTTAGGGAAATTTGGGTCATCTTATCCATCTCACAGTTAGGTGAAACAAAGGAAAGTGCCTTGAGTCAGTCCTTCGTGTAGCTCCCAACAAGTTAAACAGGCAAAAACAATTTTTTTTTGAGATCAAAGTCTACTCTGTTCCATCTAGACCTGGGTTCCTAGTGTCCAACAGTGGGAATGTGGGCTGCTGCTATCAAGACTGCAGTTGAGCTGGATATAGACACTTGAAGAGATTACACACTGTTTTCATGTTGCCTTTTTCTTGATCTACTGACTAAAACAAATCAGGAGAATCCTCCCTACCTCTTTAAGGTTATTTGCCTAGAGGTTGAACATTATCAGAAAGAGTTTGCTGAAAAGAATTGTTAGCAGCTTGTTAAATCTTTGTTGTGAGCACTCCTTAATGCTTTTCCTTTTGGATGATGGAAGCTGTCTCATGTGTGGGCAGGTTGGCTGTTTGACAGCTATAAGACTGTTTCCCTGTGCTGGCAATTGCCTGGGGGTGAAACCAGTGACTACACCAGGATGAACAGCAATGAAGGCTAGATTGAGAGCTGCTGCTGACCTCTCTCCAGTTCCCAAGTCTGCCAAGACTATGAATGATATTCATGCCACTCTTGAAGGACCTTTGAATTTGGTGGCGGTCACAACTTCAGCTGCCATTTTCACAGACTCTCTGGGAGTTGTCAGTAATGCAGCTGCTCCCTCTGTGATGTTTGGAGAAGCCCACAGACCTGCTGGGGACACTGGCAAGAGACTTTCTTCCAGTCAGGGCAACCATTACAACTGTCATGGCTGCTACCTTGACCATGGCTTGGCTTTAGTAGGCTCTGCTTAGGCCATGAAAGCTTCAGATGAGCCTTTGGTGACCCTATCTGTGTGTAGCCACACTGGTTAACCCCACCCACAGATGCTCTGGACCTCATCACGGCAGTGCTCAACTTTGTGCTGCTTCCCCACCCATGACACCTAGTATGCATGCATGACTGGCTATATAAGTAGCAATGAAGGTGTTCCTCCCCCACCAATGACAGCTAGCATGCATATGTTGACTGGATATATAAGCAGCAATGGCCTCACTCTCCAGAGAGCAGTCTGAGAGACTTCCTTCTTGTGTATTAACCCCTCTTCCTCTCAGCTGAGGCTGCAGCAAAGCCTCATCTGAGTGTTTTATTGCCTACCTATCATTTTTATCATATCTAGAGCAGGCAGAGCTATGATGGCAAAGAGCACACAATTTCTGGGCCTGCTAGCTCTAGGTATATCCAGTAGCAGCTAGAGAATGGTTCAAACATTCCAGAGAGCAACTGGTGATAGAGAATGTGGAGAGCTTAGACTGTATAAAGCAAGAGGCTGCACAGAGCTGATATTATGGAAGAACTCCAAGCCTCAGCAGCTGGAAGAGTTCCAGAAAGACACTGAAGGTTACTAGCTGTGGCTACCTTGGAGCCTCTTAGAGTGTCTAAGAGCTGAGGGCCCTGACACCTGAAGCTCAAAGCTGTGATACTACCTGCTAGATTCTGGATCACTGGTACCCAAAGCCCAGAGCTGTAAAGCTCTGGCTCTGTGAGCCCAGTCTCACATTCAAAGCTCAGAGCTGCTAATGCTAAGGTAGCTACCTATACTTTGTCTACTCATGATTTCTGTCTCAGTAGAGCAAAAGAACCTGTAGCCACTTGATGACATTTGTGGAGTTTATGCAACAAATGTCAGCTGCAATAGAAGCAGTTTACTGTGTTCCAGAATTCTGATAAAGTTGATAAAGTTGATAAATTTGATAAAGTTGAACAGTTCAGTTTTTCAGTGTTTTTGTTGAGGAATAAATGACCTACTCCACATTTTTTTGCTGACATAGTTGAAGAAGTGTAGTTTTTCTGATTCTGTGTTATACTTGTTGCTAGTCCCTCTGCATTTCTTATACTTTTTCTTTTCACTACCTCTGGTGCAACTTCTTCTGCCTGTCTTATTTTTGGTAGCTTTTTATAAGTATATGGGAGCCTTTGGATTACCTTTCTCTTTTCATTAGCTGAAAATGATTACATTTTGCAACATTATTTTTATTTGCCTTTGTTATTTTTATATGGTATCCAAGATAAAAAATGTTCTATTTCCCCTTGGAATTTCCTTTTGCTGGTCCTTTGTCAGCATCTGTTCTTATCACCAAACTGTGGCAATCACTGATAAGTTTTCCCTACTTATAACTTTGTTTTCTCCAGAATGTCCTATAAATTGAATTATATTGTATGCAGCCTTCTGAATGTAATCTTTTGAATCAGGCTTCATTCACCTAACATAATTTGAGATTTCAACACATAATTTTATGTTAATAGTATTATTAATGTTATTGTCCATTTTTGCTGCTGAGTAGTTGACTATGGATTGGTTGTACAGTTGAAAGACATTTGGGTTTTTTTGTTTGTTTTGGTGATTATGAATAAAGGTGTTGTAAACATTCATGTGGGGGCTGAGATTTAGCTCAGTTGGTAGAGTGCTGCTCTGCAGCCTGTGAGGTCCTGAGTTCGATTCACAGCATCACAAAAGTGGGAGAAGGATGTGGCAGTCCACTCCTGAGGCAATCCCAAAACAATCAGCCATTGAAAACCCTGTAAGGGTCGCTATGAGTTGGACAGGACTTGAGGGTACCTAACAACAACAACAAACATTCATGTATGGGTTTTCATGTAAACTTTGAAAAATACCTAGGAGCAGGCTTACTGGGTCATAGCTTTGTAAAGAACTGCCAAATTATTTTTCCAAGTGGTTGTCTAATTTTGGATCTCCAACAGGAATGTAGGAGAGTTCCAGTATTTTGGATTTTATCCACTATAGTGGATAGTATAAAAGTGGTATTGTGTTTGTTTTGTACTTCCCCAATAACTCATAATGCTGAGCATCTTTTTTTCATATGCTTATTCCTTATTTATATATCTTCTTTGGTTATGTTCCTGTTAAAATGTTCTTTTTGTGATTGAGTTCTCTGAATTCTTATATTCTGATTTCCAAGTCCTCTGTTAGGAATATTTTATATATAGTTTCTCCCAGACTGACTTGCCTTTTCATTTTCTTTAAAGGGGCAGTGGTTGGTTATTAATTTTAATGAAGTTCATGTAATCAGTTTTTTGGATTGTGCTTTTTCATATCAAATCTAATGTTTGCTTAATCTGGTCACAAATATGTCCTGTTTTTTCCTATAGTAGCACTAGAAATTTAGTGAAAATCACATGTAATTTAATTTTTTTTTTAGTATCCATGATCAAAAAGTATAAAGAAGTGGGTGTAATTAATTTTAATACCATGTTTTTAAGCCAATCTATGGAAAATGATCATTTCATCATTTTTCAGTATAAAAATTATTGAGATGGTATACATTTAAGTTTTTGTACTAAGTCCTACCTGGTGTGTATTTTACACATATAGCACACCTTAGCTCAGTTAAGCCATATTTCCAGGACTCATTAGCCCCATATATCTAATGGCTATTAGCACAGATCTAGAATTTTTATGGTATTACATTTTACTTTACGTCTGTTACCTATTTTGTCTTCATTTTTATATAAAGTGTAAGTATGAGTTGAAGTTCAGTTATTTATATAAGGTTGTCCATTAGAAATGTGTTAATAGCATTGTGCCTGGCAATTAGAGATGTAGAGATTATTTTGATAATAAATATACTATTTATTATTGCTTTTTAGTTGTCTTTTCTTTTAGTACAATATAATTAACAGTTTCAAACAATGTGTATAAAATGATCAGAAGTGTTAGCCATTTAAAGTCTTGACTTTATTCACATACCTATTCGAGGTTAAATTACATACTATTTTGCATTTTAAGCGTAGCCTCAATTGTAAAATTATATCTAAAATGCTTATTTACTTGGTTTGCAGGCATGTACTGGCATTGAAAATATTGATGAAGCTATTACTTTGCTTGAACAAAATAATTGGGACTTAGTGGTAAGTATTTTTTTTTCATTTTCTGACCAGTATTCAAATTTTGTGAATTCTTGAATGTCTTTAACATTCCTTGTAGATGGTTCAGTATACCATAGTTTTTCTATAACTTATCTGAATGCATAAAATCTAATTGTCATATCTTTAATGTGGAATTATAGTTCAGTATTAAACTATTATAAACACTTAGATAATTAAAGTTATTTACGAGATTTTTGTTTTATCTTACTGTGTTATTGTCATCTTCTCATGTAATATTTTTGTGGAGATGCTTGGAAGAAGAGAAGTCAGGGTTGTGTGAATGAATAACTCTATTTTATGTATTCCCCTTACTTCTTGGGGTTCTTACTGATGATCACTACATTCTCAAGTTATTTAAAAGTGGCATTCTGGTGTGGTTTCCTTGTGTACTTCAGCCTGTTTATTATAGAAGTGGTTTAGCTTAGTGGGTTGTTTGTTTATTTGTTTGTTTGACAGTAACTCAAAAGGGAAGACACAGCATATCACTAAACTTTTACCTATTGCAAAGCGAACTAAAAATAAATTGTATTGGAACAATACTCATGTTATTCTGACACAGATGTCCCTATATACTTTTGAAATGCTAAAGAAACTGGAAATTCTGAAGTACTAAATTATTTTTGTTTGTTTTTTGAGACCAGGTCTTATTATGTATCCCAGGCTGGCCTAACTTCCTTCCACTAGGCTCCAGCTTGTAAAGCATTTTGCAAGTTCCTAGTAACACCTTGGGCTAGAGACCAAGCCTTCAACACATGGACTTTGGAGGCAGTCAAGAACCAAACTATAGTAGATATTTATTTGTCTCAGAGTTCTGGAGACTGGGAAGTCCAAGAACATGGTTTTGACAATTGATGAAGGCTTCTTGTGCATCATATTCTGATGGAGGACATCACATGATGAGACAGAACAAGTGTACAAGACAGCTCACTTTTACAACAAAAGCATTCTCTCATTTACCCGTTAATCCATGAATGAATGATTCCATTAATGAGGGCAGAGCCTTCATGACCCAGTCACCTCCCAAAGGTCTCAATTCTCAAATTCACTTAATATATGACTTTGGGGCTTACCCCCCACGTGTGTGTCAGCTTATTGTGCTGTGGGGGCTTGTGTATTGCTGTAATGGCAAAAGCTATGACATTGGTATTTTAGATACCAGCAGAGCCACCCATGATGGACATGTTTCACCTGAGCTTCCAGACTAAGACAACTAGAGAGAAGGACATGGCAGCCCACACCCAAATCAATTAGCCATTGAAAACCCTATCAATAGCAGAGAAACACTGTCAAATATAGTGCCAGAAAATGAGCTCCCCAAGCTGGAAGGCATTCAAGAAATGACTAGGGAAAAATTGGCTCCTCAAAATAGAGTCAATTTTAATGGAGGGAATGGAGTAAAGCCCCGGGACCTCCTTTTGCTGATGTGACATGACTCAAAATGAGAAGAAATATAGTGGTTGCAACAGTGAGCTAAAACATTAAAAGACTGTATGCATGGCATAGTGTTGAGTGGTGTTTTGTTCTGTTATACCTAGGGTCAGGGTCGTTATGAGGTGGATCTGACTCAGTGGCACCTAACTACAACATTGGAATTTAAGTTTCCAACACAGAAGATTTAGCCTATGCACTGAAACTATAGTACACGTTGTTTCTTATCCATGTCTATATATTATACTCAGGAGTAAGAGTAACTTCATTACAAAATAATGTTTGCAAATATTTTAGTTATTTTGTACAGTTAGACACACAAATGACAAGTATTCTTATGAAAATACTGTCCAGTCCCAGCAATTCTAGTCATTAGTCACTTTATCTGATCTTGTGCATTATTTTCATTACATAAGTTAACTTTCCACAAACGAATGCTTCTAAACTCTACATTTTAAGTACTCTGTTGTTGTTGTTGTTAGGTGCCGTCGAGTCGGTATCCAACTCATAGTGACCCTCATAGGGTTTTCAATGGCTGACTGTTTCGGGATTGCCTTGGGAGTGGGTTGCCAGGTCCTTCTCCCATTTTTGCGGTGCTGGGAATTGAACTCGGGACCTCAGAGACTGCAGCGCAGCGCTCTACCAACTGAGCTAAATCCCAGCCCTTAAGTACTCTACAGTTGACAATTTATTTTGGAATGACTGCAGGTTAGATTTTATACGCTAGAATTCTGAAAAAGAAAATAACATGAACTTTTAATATTTTTGGGAAGTATCTTGGCTTAATGTTTCACTTGACATATCCTTAGTTCTCCCTCTATCTTGTCTATCTCAGACTGTTATCATTTTCCACATTGTCCTGCACTTATAGTTAAGAGAGGATAAATGTCATTGCAGTTGAGGTTTTTTAATGTGAAGATAAGTCTCAATTTCTGCTTATATCCAGAAAAGGTAAGTGTATGAGGAAGAATTATTGACAGTAAGTTAGTCTTTTAAGTAAGGACTGCCTTATTACATGAAGTGTGCTACACATGGTTACAGATTATAATCTGGCCTCCAGAATTAATTTACTGCTCATTTTTGTGGGTGGGGTTTTCTTTCTTTCTTTCTTTCTTTCTTTTTTCTTTGCATAGAAAATTTTGGGTGAGAGGAGAATATAAAGCTATATGGTTTGTTTAATTTTGCAGAATCACAGTGTTAAACAACTAACTATATATTGCATTAATCTTGACTATATTGCCCTGGCTTTTCAAACCTTTTGTTAATTTGTCAAATATGACCTCAGCTAAGTTACTTATCTCTGAACATCTTAATTTCCTCATATCATGTTAAGTGTTTGGACTAGATTATACTCAAGTACCCATGCTGCTTGAACTATATATGAAGGGTGTATTATGTCCTAATTTTTGCAAAGATTTTATGGTAAACAGTCCATTATGAATACTGGTAAAGTAAACATTTTAAAAGGACTGTGTAAGTTTGAAATGCTTGTATATATCATGTTTTGTTTCATCCTTTAAACAGCTTTATAATGTGGTTAATAGAAGGAAAATATGTTTAGTTGTTTCACAGAAGGGCTGTTCTATAGACTCCTTCAAAAATTAAAATTTTCAATAAGCTCTAGCAGGTCTGAGGAAAGACATTCGACCTATACTTGATGACCCAGAGCTAAGTGAAATGGGGTAAAAGTAAACATTAATCTAGCCATACTACATTTTAATTATTCTGTGTTCTTAGGAAATGATTTTTGAACTTTGCACTCAGTTTTTGCTCTAGCTTCTTGCCTGTGCTGACACTGCTGTTTGGTAGAAGAAAGACTCTATTCAGAGTGCTTGTATTTATTTTTAAATACATGTTCCAACCTAAGACAAAAATGAAATAAATCAGCATGTATATTTCTGTATCATCATTAAATTTCTAGTTTTCAAAGGTAAGTTTGTCCTAATAGAAGCTGAAGAGTGAATACCAAGGAAAGTTATCATGCACATAATCTGTCCCATTTTAAGTTTCACTGAAGTGCTTAGAGACATTTCCATTCCACCAATTTTTACTTTTGAAGAAACATATCTTAGTGATTATCCAAAAATTCTAAGGAAAAGTTTCTTTCACTATGCCGCTCAGGATGTGGTTATAGAGAGCCTTGAATGTGCACTACTTTTCTACTTTATACAGTGTTATGAACACCTGCAGTTTTATGAATGAGTAGTCTAACCAGTGACATAATGAGTCTCTGTCCTCAGAAAGCAGCCAAGTGTTTAGCACTGCCCTTTATCAGTGGCCTTCAGATACTGGTTTGTATTTGCACAGATGCTTGCTATGACAAAAGAGAAGTTACTGTGGAATATCTCATCATATCAATTTCTTCTCCTTTACTACAGCCACCTTTGTTTCCATTGCCTTTAAGGGACCATAGGTCAATTGTTACAGAATCATTCAGTCTGAGGCTTTTAACCCGATAGCCACTCTACATTCTACCCTCTCTCCTTTCTTGAGGCCTACTTTGCTAGAAATCCTGTCAAGTGGTTTACCTACCTACGTTATTTCATTTAATCCTCATAGCGATTCCAAAAGGTAGATATGCAGTTAAGTATCAGTTTGTTTTTATAGATGAGAAACTGAGATCCAACACAGTTGTCTAAACTGTCCATGGTCACATAGCTATTAAGAGCTAAAAGTGATTTTGAATTCAGGTAGGTCAGTACAAAAAGAATTTTCATAGCTTTAAAGTCACAATTTAAGATTATTAAAAACCTATTTATCAAATTTTTTTCTATTTAGTATGCCAGTCACCTGTGAACTGTTTTTTTTCTTCCTACTACTCAATTTATTTCACATTGTCAAGTGAAAGAAGTTTTGCTTTACACTAAATATGTTCCTGCCTTGTTTTCAAATGGATTCTAAGATCCTAGAGGAGAAGAATTGTGTTTCTTATTAATTTTGTCTTTGGCACATGGCATTTGTTTAATAAATACTTGTTTGACTGATTGATTTTATTATTAGCAAGCTTAGTTTTCGTCTTCTCCATCATTTGGATATTTGAAAGCCTTTACTGTTAAGACTTCTGACTCATACAAATGTTACTTTTTCTTATCTGGCAAACAGATTTGAGGGAAGAGGAGGGGACTAACCCAGATACCTGATGAGTAGGATAGGCTGGTTTTAGTATCTTATTAGCAAAATTTAGTGGGTCTGTACCTGTTGAGCATTTTTTTTAAAGCAGTGCTGGGGGTTGAAACCAGAACTTCATTCATGCTAGGCAAGTGCTCTACCACTGAGCTGCATCCCAGGCCCTTTTTATTTTGAGATAGGATCTTGCTAAGTTGTGCAGCCTTGAACCTGTGATCTGCTTCAGCCTCCCAAGTCCGTGGTATTATAGGCATGCACCATGGCACCTGGCTAGTTTTGAGAAATACTTTCTACAAATTTTTCCATTATAATTTTTTTTACAAGCGTCTTATAACAATTTTTTCCTATTTTTGGTTGTGCCAGTCTACCTACCATAAGGAAAGATCATTTTATAACCCAGCTTGTTTGAAAGTTTTCATCAGTTCTTCTCTGGAGAAAACTTGAGGTAATAGAAGCTTGCTGCTATTTAAAGTGTAATTCAACAGAATTGTTTTCTACTTTTCAAAGGAAAACCCAAACTTTTAAAACATGGAATTCTCAGTTTACTAAAGTCACATTGGCTTAGGTTATCAAACTGAAACTAAGGTCTACAGTCTTTTCCCTGACTGCAACTTGAATTTGTATTTATTTTCACATTTAATTTTGCTCCACAAATTCCATCACTTTCTTTTAAAATATAATTTAGTTCTACAATTACTTCACTACATGAACTAAACATCTTCTCTTTTATAAAATATGTTAGGTAAATATTCAGGGGCTTTAAGTCCTAATAAGAATCTGGTGTATTAATCACCTTGCTGGAAGTGTCTATTCTGGAATGCAATTTGAAAACATGTGGCAGATGCCATTAACCCTCCCTGTCTGTGGGTTCTTCATCTATGAATTCACTAAGTTACAAGTTGAAAATATTTGGGAATGAAAATTGTGTCTGTAACTGAATGTACAGACTTTCCCCTCACCCCCAGTCTCTGTTCCCTAACAGTGCAGTAAAAAATTACATAGCATTTATTAGGTTTTATTAGTAATCTTGAGATGATTAAGGAATATAGGAGGATGTGCATAGGTTATATGCAGGTATTATGCGTTTTGTTGTGTTTTATTTTGTTTTGTTTGTTTTGTGGTACTAGGTGATTGAATCCAGGGCCTCACACATACTTTGCAAGTACTCTACCACCCAGCCCAGTTCATTTTTAATTTTTTACTTTGAGTCTTAGTCTTGCTAAATCTTACAGGCTGCCTCAGACCTCAAACTCATGATCCTCCTGCCTCCACCTCTTGAATCACTGGGATTACAGGTGTGCACCATTGTGCCATTTTACATGAAGGACTTGAGGATCCACAGATTTTGGTATTCGCAGGAGAGGGGTATCCTAGAACCAATTCCCCACTGATACCCAGGGACAATTGTATTTATTGTTTTTTGATTTCTAGCATTATCTAAACTATTCTTTAGAATTTAGTTAAACAACTAAACTAGTCAGGATTCAACTCACTGTTGAGAAACTAATTTAAAGACTAGTTCTGAAAGAAGTGTATATAATTTAGGATTTAGATATTTAAAAGAAAATGAAAGTTTGTTTTGTTTTTTACATTGCTTATATCAGTTGGATACCCTGTTACTTGATATTTTTTTAAGCTTTCTGGCCTGTAAGTTAACTTGAGTTAAAAATGGGTTTATTGTCAACAAGTTACCCTATGATATTTAATTTATTTATATTACTAAGAATGGTTTAAACAAAATATCAGTACAGCAGAGTCAGTGGTTTAGCACACCTGTAAATACGATGACTTGGCAGTTCTTCCTCCTAGTTTCAAAGATCAGCTGACACAAATCAGTGTGTACTTAGAAAAGAAAATAATATTACAGGTAAAATTCCTATTTATATGCTTTTTATTTTTGCCACAAGTTTTTCTTTTCTTTTTTTAAACCACAGCGCTACCTAATATTGCTGTTAGGTGCTGTTGAGTCAGGTCCAACTCACGGCGACCCTGTGTACAACAGAAGGAAACACTCCCTGATTCTGTGCCAGGCTCACGATCTTATGTTTAAACCCATTGTTGCAAACACTGTGTCAATACATCTACTTGAGGATTTTCCTTTTTGTTGTTGACCTACCACTCTCCCAAACTTGATGTCCTCCAGTGATTGATCACTCCTGACTACATGTCCAAAATATGTGAGATACACTCTAACCATTCTTGCTCCCAAGGAGCACTCTGGTTGCACTTTTTTTTAGCACAGATCTGTTGGTTCTTTTGGGAGTCCATGGTATATTCAATATTTGTTTCTAGCACCATAATTCAAAAGCATCAATTTTTCTCTTATCTCCCTTATTCAATGTCCAGTTTTCACAACCATATGATGTGACTGAACATACCATGGCATGAGTCAGGCGCACCTTTGTCTTAAATGTGGCATCTTTTCAATAATTTAAAAAAGTCTTTTTGACAACGCTTTTCCCAATAAAATGGGTCTTTTGATTTCTTTTCTTCTCTCTCTCTCTTTCTCTCTCTCTCTCTCTCTCTCTGTGGTACTGGGGGTTGAATCTAAGGTTTCGTGCTTGCATGCTTTGCAAGTGCTGTACCACTGAGCTGCACCCCCAGCCCTTTTTTTTTTTTTTTTTTTTAACTTTTTGAGACAGGGTCTCGTCTAAATTATGCAGACTGCCTCTGGTCTCGGACTTGGGATGCTCCTGCCTCTGCCTCCTGAGTCACTGGGATTACAGGCATGTGCTACCACGCCCATCTTTGTCTTTTGATTTCTTGATTGCAGCTTCCAGGAGTGTTGATTGTAAAACCAAGTAAAGCAAAATCATGAACAACCTCAGTCTTTTCTCCATTTTTCATGAAGTTGTGTACTGACCCAGTTGTAAGGATTTTTGTTTTCTTGATGTTGAGGTGCAATCTATACTAAAGACTGTGTTCTTGGGTCTTCATCAGTAAATGTGGTGGTAATATACTTTCTTAAAAATTTTACTTACAGTTCTTTATGTTTATTTAAGTAAAATGTCACCATATAAAATACACAAAGTAATACTCATATATAAAACTTATATTTCCTATAATAACTTCACAGCTTCTCACTTTTCATCTTTTAATAATCCAGCTATTTTTGGACTTTTTTGGTTTATATTCCCTTTGTTTTAGTAATTTTTTGTATTTCAGGTATGTTCATCTACTTCGTCTATTGTGCATGTCCGCAATTTCTTTTAAACATGTTTTCTCTAAGGAAAAAAAAAGGAAAAAAAAGCTAAGCTTAACATCTCTCTACATGGTAAATATTGGTAAACAGTTCTGTAGTTCTTAAGATGTCAAAGTACTGTAACATTAATTACCAAGGTACTGTGAGATTAACTATTTTTTGTTTATATCTACTTTAGTTATAGTAAACTGAATAGTAGAGTTCTTATTTGGGTACCTTTGTTACTGAGTTTGGGCTTTCCTCCTGATCTTAATATTGAAAGCCTTCAACCATTTAACCCTGGTTCTTCATTATGAATGAGTTTTCATAACTCCTGGAGTGCATATGACTTTATATATAATGTAGCTACATAGTTTGTAATCTCACACATGCCATATGTATTCCTTCCTCTAAGCTTTTGTTTTTGTAAGTCTCCTATATCTTTTTTTCCTTGTATTCCTTATTGACCATCCAAATTTTATACTTACTTTGACGTTCTCCTGAAGTCTTATCTGTTCTGTTTCCTGACAGCCTGTGTTAGCTTTCCACTGCTCTGACAAATACCGTACGCAGGTAACTTAGAAAAGGTTTATTTCGGCTCACAGTTTTGGAGGTTTTAGTCTATAATAGATAGGTGTCATTTCTTTGGGCCTGTGTTGAGACAGCACATCATAGGTAGGCACCCCGGGAAATAGGATTAAGTAAAGCTGTTCACCTCACTGATGGACTATGAAAGAGAAGAAAAAGAAAGGGCTCACATCCCACTGTCCCTTTCAAGAGCATGCTCCCAGTGACCTGATGATCTCCAGTAGGCTCCACCATTTAAAGGTTACACCACCTCCCAATAATGCCAAGCTTGGGACCAAATTTTTAACACTTGGGCCTTTGGGGAACATTCTTGATCCAAATTATAGTATAGCCTCTAATCTCAGTAAGAATATCTTTCTCCGAAACTTTGTATTTATTATTGTACTAGTAATTTTAATATGTAGTCTCTCTACCTTGATGCCCTTCTCATCACCTCACAATACACATGTGTGTACACATACAATTCTACACTTAAAGTGAATGTGTAATTGTTGAAAGGATTTAAATGATTTCTAGATAGGTATGTCAAGACAGAGGCTGGGGTTTAGCTCAGTTGGTAGAGTGCTGCTCTCTGAGGACCTTGGTTCGATTCTCAGCACCACAAAAATGGGAAGAAGTATGTGGCAACTCACCCCTGAAACAATCCTGAAACAGTCTGCCATTGAAAACACTGTGAGGGTCACTGTGACTCGGACCCGATTTGAGGATACCTAAGAACAACAATGTAAGGATAGAGTTTTGTCTTGTCTTGTTTTCTCTTTTTCTTTTTCTCCTCCCCCACTCCACCTACTTGAGGATGAACCCAGGGTCTCACACATACTTCGCAAGTGCTCTGTCACTGAGCTGCACCCCCAATCTATTTTTTATTTTTTTATTTGGAGACATGTCTTAACAAAGTTACACACACTTCTTCTGACCTCAAATGTGTGATTCTCCTGCCTCAGGCCCCTGAGTTGCTGGGTTAGAAACATGTGCCACCACATATGCCTAGGAAGGGCTTTTTTGATAAGCTTACATTGATTTGTAGATATAGTTGGGGGAAATGTATTATATGATAACTTTAATAAATCTGTGGCTAGCTGCTGTGTGGAAGATGTTTTTGAATATGTATTTGAGCAGCTCTAATATAATGTTATGAGCTGGGGTTTAGCTGGTAGAGTGCCTGCTCTGCACTCTCTAAAGATCCAAGTTCAATCCCTAGCACCACAAAAAATGGGAGAAGGATGTAACACTTCACTCCAGAAAACAATCCCAGAACAGTCAGCCATTGAAAACCCTATGAAGATTGCTATGAGTGGGATGGGTCTGGAGGGCACCTAGTAACAATGTAAGGTTACATTGGGCACCTAATAACAATGTAAGGTTACATTGTTATTAATCTGTTGGCATTTTGACTTTTTTGTTGTTTAACCAGGAGTTTTACTTAGATTTTTCTTACTTCCCAAATTGAGGTATTATTCTAGAAGCTAGTAGTCTCTATAGCCAGAGTTCTCCGTTTTAAGAGACATAGTAAATCTAATAGGACTTTCAGAAATACTAGGTTTGAATTTTGGGATCATATTGTTTTTCCTTAATAGTTGATTTACTGTTATTGTCATATGGTTTTATTTTTGTTGCTGCTGTTTTGCTTTTTTATTTTATTTATTTATTTTTCCTTTATTAGTAAATGATAATGGGGTACAGAGTAATACAACATTGGCTTTTTCCATTAGGCATCATTTATATCACTTCTAGCAACACTTTCATCGACCCACAAATTTATGAAGCCTTATGGCTAGTATGTGGTTAAACTTTGATACTTATTGGGGTTATCTTCCCCTGTTTTTCCAACATACTCATGCAGTTGAGCTGTTTATATTGAGGTTGACCTTTCCGCCTTCATCCCTCCTAATGACCTTCCTCCCCATCCCATCTTCTACAATCTTCGCTTCCCTCTGCTAGTTCCCTCTCTCCTTCTTTCTACTCCTTATATTGTTCCTTCTATAATAAGTTAATTATGCATTTTTTATATATCAATTCATGTGTAGAATTTTTTCTTCCTTTAAGATTCAGCTCCCACATATGAGTGAGATATATGGTACTTTTCTTTTTGAGCTTGTGTTCGTTTGCTTAAGGTGATGTTCTCCAGTTCCATCCATTTTGCTGCAAATGACATTATTTCATTTTTTTATTGCTACGTAGTATTCCATTGTGTACATGTACCATATATTTTTAAATCCATTTTTCTCTTGATGGGCACCTTGGTTGGTTCCATATCTTTGCTATTGAGTATGGAGATGCAGCTATCTCTGGGGGTTGATGACTTGTATCCCTTTGGGTATATTCTCAGTAGTGATATAACTGGGTCATATGGCAGTTCTATTTTAGTTTTCTGAGGTATCTCCATCCTGATTTCTAAAGTGACTAAAGTCTCATCAACAGTATACGCGGGTTCCTTTTTCTCCACAACCTCACCAGCATGTTGTTATTTGTTTTGTTGATCTTGGCCATTCTTACTGGAGTTAGGTGGAATCTCAGAGTTGTTTTGATTTGCATTTCCCTAATGGCTAGAGATTGAGCATTTTTTTATATGTGTTTCTTGGCTTTATGATCTTCTTCATTTGAGAACTATCTATTCAGTTCCTTTGCCCATTTATGTATTGGATTATTGTCTTGGTAGTTGCTTTCTTGAGTTCTTTATAAATTTTGGAAGTTAGTCTTCTGTCGGATGTGTAGGATGCAAAGATTTTCTCTTTTTCAGTGGGCTCTTCCTTAACTCTGTTGATTGTTTCCTTTGTTGTACAGAAGCTTTTTAATTTCATGTAATCCTGTTTATCCATTCTTGTTGCAATTTCCTGAGCAATTGGAGTCTTATTAAGGAAATGCTTTCCTATGCCTATATGCTGAGCGTATTGCTTATCTTCTAGTAATTTTAAGGTTTCTGGTTTTATGTTGAGGTCTTTTATCCATTTTGAGTTAACTCTCATGCATATTGAGAGGTGCGGGTCTGTTTTCATTTTTCTGCAATTGGAAATCTAAGTTTCCCTGCAGTATTTGTTGAAGACGCTATGCTTTCTCCAATTGTCTGTTTTACTCCTTTGTCAAAGATCAGGTGGCTATAGATGTGTTGGTGTATCTCTGGGTCCTCAATTCTGTTCCACTGGTCTTCAGGCCTATTTTTGTCCCAGTACCAAGCTGGTTTTGCTACTATAGTCCTGTAGTATAATTTAAACTCAGGGATTGTGATCCCACCTGCATTAGTTTTGCATCTTTAGAGTGTTTTGGCTATACATGGTCTTTTGTGTTTCCATATGAATTTTTGGGTTATTTTTTCTATTTCTGCAAAGTCTGTCATTGGAATTTTAATGGGGCTTGCATTAAATCTGTAGATTGCTTTTGGTAGTATACCCATTTTTACAATATTGATTCTCCCATTCCTTGAGTAGGGAAGGTCCTTCCACCTTCTAGTATCCTCAAGCTTTTTATTTTCTTTCAAAGAGCAGGCATTTAAATTTTAATTTATCAATTTTTTTCTTTCATTGTTTGCTTATATAATAATGTCACAATTGTGTAGGTGTGGTGTTGGTGATCATGAATTGCTGGTTCTCATGAATGCTGGGTCTCATGAGTGCCAAGTATTTTTGTGTGTGTGCATCCTTATCTGTAAAACAGGGGTGATATAAGAGTCAAGAGTTAATACATGTAAAATACTTTGAGAGTGCCGAACATCTAGTAACTACGTAGGTAGCCACTGTTGTTACTGCATCTCCTTTACTTAGATGTTATTGAGTCTTTGGATGCTGTTTGTAAGTCCTTGTGCCTTCTTCCTTCCTTCCAAGAACAAATGTTATTTGCATTTTCTTTAGAGACATTTTGCTTAAATAAAATTAAAAGACCAAAAGTCAAGATTTGCAATATGTGTTGAAGAAAGAATATACTAATATTCCATTTAGGGAAGAATTTGTATTAGATACTGCAGTTTTATATTCCACCAATTACTATTAGTGACCCACATGTGATGTGTTCAGTTGCTACGAGTTGGACACATGACTTGATGGCACCTAACAACATCACGTGATATTTTAAGCTTAACAGTTTTTTTGCCATTTCCTCCCTCAAATGTCTAAGGACCATTGTAAGTGCCATCATTTCTCCCTTCTGTTAAGGCTGAAGATCTGAATATTCTTCTCTCCTATCTCTGATCTTGGCTTTTGCTGTACTTTACACATACCTTACATGTCTTCCAGTAGATTATGGAAAATGATATTTATTGCCAAGTCTGCTGAAGGGAACTTCCAAGCAAATTAATTTGATTGTGGCAAATTAGGTAGATTAAAAATGTAGCATGAAAGCAGTAAGAATTATACTATAATGGAGTGTCAAACTAATATAATCTATGTCAAGGCACTGTGCTCTTCTTAAAATACCTTGCTGTGTCCGGACAATCCACGAGTCATTTGAATTAGTTCAAAAAATGGAAATATTTTCCTTATTCTACTTTTTGTTACCTTGGCCACATATCTAATCAGTCCTTGTCATTATTTTCCAATTTATAGAGTGGTAGATATAATATCTTCCTAGCAAAAAGAATATTAGCAAACAGGATAATTAGTATTTTGCAAATGGTATGTAGTTCTTAAAACAAATAATAAAAACTTACCAGCCATTCTTGATGTAGTCCTAATTTAAACATTTCATATTCAATGTTTTAAAATAATGTTATACTTTATTTCCCCCTCAATTTTTTTTAGCATTTTATAATCTAGTTCTTATTAAACTGGTTTGAAATGTCTGAAAACTCAAGGGCTCATAATATTCGAGCTTTTTCCACTTTTATCTGTCCCTCTTCATATAGTTCCTTCTTTGCTCCCTCTACTGAATGTGATTAGTCTTTTCCCTTCTATCTAACACTTTCATTTGTGTGTTTTGTTTTTAATGAATTTCTGAAGATTCTGTCTCTCTCTTTTCTTTACTAAAGAAGATAGCACAGAAAGAGAGAGTTAAAATACTTCGAGGGCTTCATTAATTTGCCTTTAAATGTTGTTTGGTGCCATTATTAGGGCACAACTCATAGTGGCTTTGTGTACAATAGAACAAAACATTCTCTGATGCTGTGCCATGCCTGGCACTATGCCGGTGCTTCCCTGCTATTCATAGAGTTTTCAATGGCAGATTGTTTTGGAAGTGTATTCTGGGAGTGGGCTGCCAGGTCCTTCTCTCATTTATTTGGCACTGGGGATCGAACTCAGCCTTAGAGAGTACAGAGCAGCATTCTACCAAGTGAGCTAAGCCCCTTAAAGAAGACAAACTGTTATGTTCGTCATCTCTGTTGTCTATCATAGTGGTTGGTACATAGCTGGCAATTAATACACATTTGTTACATGAACAAATGATGTCCTACTGTCACTTCATTGTAAACATGTTGAATAGTAAACTAATGTGGAGTTTTCTTTTGCTTCTGTGTCTACCTATATTCAAAATCCGGTCAAATCTCTTTTCTGAAGCTTTTTTAATCCTCGCAGTTAAAAATGTTTCTCTATTCTGTATTCCTTTAATAAATGATACTTTATTGTTCCTTACTGTGGATTACATTTTACTTATTTATATACAGAGTTGATTATGTACATAAGATTGAGGTCAGGGACTAACTTCCTATCCAACCCTAGATTTAGTACACTATTTAAAAGGAAATGTGATCTTAGAAGAGGAGAGGCTTGAAAAGCAGAGGTACTATCACACCATCTGCATGGAATGCCCTATGCACATCTTGCTCATTCAGTCTCAGTTGAGACATTATCCAGAAAGCTTTCCCTGAGACTTTCTCAAGTTTTGACTAGGTGGCTTTCCTCTGTACTCTTCTAGTTATCATTCATTTTACGAATAATGTGCGGGGACTGTGCAAGGCAATACAGATGAAATAAGTGGTGGACAAAATTTACATTGTCTTCTCTCATGTACCTGTCAGGGTAATGAGATGGCAGATGTTAAAAAAATCACCAAATAACATAATTATGAATTATGGTTAGTACCATTAAAGTACAGGGTATCATTTGAGAGTAAACCTAATTAGATAGGGATGAGGGAAGAATTTCTGTGTAGGTATGGTACTGGTGATCGAACCCAGGGCCTCATGAATGCCAAGTATGACATGCTCTTATCACTGAGTTACATTTCCAGCCTAGAGAAGAATTTTTTGAGAAAATATATTCAACAGAAGCTTCATTTGTAATCATTAGGACTTAGCAAAAGAATTGGAAAGGGCATTATAACAGAGAGAATGTCTCCACAGACCTGAAGAAATAGAAGAAACCTATGCCTTTGAGGAACAAAAAGGCAGGCCCATTTTGGTTAAGAATGTAATCTTAGCTTATTTTACACATGAGAAAATTGAGACTCAAAGTTTAGTGTCCATACAATGGGAAAGCCTGGATTCACAGTTTGAATTTCTAAGTTCTTAACGTTTTTTCCATTATACTCTGGTATTCTCTAGTGAATATGTGAACCAAGATCTTTCAAGTTCTGGTATTTTATTTCTTTTCTAGTATCAGAGAGCATTCTTTTAACCATTTGCTATTATTCAGCAAAGGGGATATTTGTGTGTGGAACCACTAATATCAACAGAAAGGGGAAAATTAACCTGGCATTACGCAGATATGCTTACATTGAATTTATGGCTTTGAATACCAATTTTAGCATTTTTTGACTCAAAGGATTATTTAACCTCCTGAGTAGTCAGGGTTCTTTGGTATCCACTGCTATATTAATCTATTGGTTTCTTTTCTTTTTTTCTTTTTCTTTTCTTTTCTTTTTTTTTTTTTTTTCCAATACAGCATTACAACTCTTTTATAGCAAGTATCTTATACTCTGCTTTCTTTCCTTTTCCTTTTTCTTTTTTTAAATTTAGTACTGGGAGGTTTAATCCAGGGCCTTAAGCTTGCATGCTTTGCAAGCACTGTACCACTGAGCTGCACCCCTAATCCATTTTTTTTACTTTTCATTTTGAAAAGCAAGGGTCTTGCTAAGTCATACAGGCTGTCTTTGGTCTTGAAGTTGATATCTTCCTGCATCAGCCTCCCCAGTTGCTGGGATTATAGGTGTGCACCACCACACCAGCTTCCTTTATTTCCAGTCAACAGTACAGCACTGTATACTTGACTTTGTTGTTGTTGTTAGGTGCTGTTGAGTCAGTGTCCAACTCATAGCGACCCTACGTACAACAAGTGAAACACTACTATCAGTGCTTCTTTGCTATTCATAAAGTTTTCAATGGCTGGTTGATTTTTGGGGATGGGTTGGCGGGTCCTTCTCCCAAACCTACAGCACCCGGTATTCCCAGGTGGTCTCCCATCCAAGTACTAACCAGGCCCGACCCTGCTTAAGCTTCTGAGATCTGATGGGATTGGACACCACAGTGCTACGGCTGCAGGCTTTGACCTACTTCTGGCAAATACTTAATTTAATGTTTCATGAAATACAAGAACTCTTTTTGGCCATTGATTTCCAGGGAGCCGATGAAACATTAAAGTGTTGAGCTTTCTTAGATTTTGTGTTATATTTTCATTTTTATGTGGGCCAGGAAGGGGATGAAGGAGAAATTTGTATGGCATAAAGGCAAAATTGGAAAATTTGGGTTTATTTTTTATTTTTTATTTTTTGCTTTGTGTTTGCACCCCACACCCTAATTTCTTACCATGTAGTGAGCTGACCACAGGTGGGGATGCGACAGCCATCCTACTTCTGTCATATCATGCTTGTACTATGTTCTTACTCCTTGGTGACTCAATGGCTTAGAGACCAGTTTCAGTAATGTTTATGTAAGGAAACTTCTCTTGTAATGCTGCTTCCTTTTGTCACCTGATAGAGGTGGATGTTAGGCTTATCAAAGAACTTTTGCCTCTACATTCTTTCCTTCTCATTGTTCATAAAGAATGATTACAACATGAAGGAATGAATTTAATTATTTAGCTAATTTAATTTTTGCTTTCTTATGGAGAGTTTTGTTTGTGACTTATGTTTTCCTTCTCTCAATTCGAGGAAGGAAATAATGTTAAAAGATTAGTATAAGATACTGATTTTACTTGTTCTGATATCCTTAAGCATTGGTTTTATGGATGTTTTACTTGAGTGAGAACTGCAGAATTAAGCTTTTTCTGACTCAAAAGTTTGGTAATATTACATGTCAAATGTATCTTTTAAATGCGTGTTCCTACTTGTTGTTGTTGTTAGGTGCCATCAAGTCGTGTCCGACTCATAGCGACCCTCATAGGGTTTTCAATGGCAGATTGTTTCAGGATTGCCTTGGGAGTGGGTTGCCATGTCCTTCTCCCATTTTTGCGGTGCTGGGAATTGAACTCGGGACCTCAGAGACTGCAGAGCGGCGCTCTACCAACTGAGCTAAATCCCAGCCCACGTGTTCCTACTAGAAACGTTTAATAGAAAATCTTTTGCTTCCTTAAGGAAACATTTAGTATTTTGTTTAAACAAATATTTCAAAGTATACTTATTTTTCTTTACAGTATTGTCCACTCTCTTGAGATCGTTATCTGTTTCTTTAAATAGTCTTCTCTGTTTCTTGTTTGCAGGCAGCTATCAATGGTGTAATACCCCAGGAAAATGGCATTCTACAAAGGTATGTTATAAAGTGCTAAATGGTTAGATGACAATTTAGCAGAATGAAAAAGAGAAAGTTGTTACTTTTTTTACTTTTTAATGAAGCATTTGATTTCTGACGTGTAAAGTTCATTAAATATAGTCGTTCTTTCAGAAGTTTTTGTTTTGATAATTCCCTAGTATCCAACTTTTAACTATGTAATATTTTTTTCAGATTGGGTAATACTATCCTTTAAGGTTGTTTATTTATGCAATACCTGGAGTTGAACCCAGGGCTGTACATGTGCTAGGCAAGTGCTCTATCACTGAGCCATACCCCCAGCACCTTTTTATTGTATTTTTAAGTTTTGCGAGAGGGTCTTGCTAATTTGCACAGACTGCATCTAGCCTTGAACTTGCAATCCTTCTGCCTCAGACTCCTGAGTTGCTGGGATTACAGATGTGCACCATGACATTCAGCAAAGTTATTTATTTTTAAGAAAGCATTTTAAGCTCATCTTCTGATTTACAGGACAGAAGGAACTGAATCCTTTAAACTATTTGCACAGAAAAAATGAGACATAGTTCAACTGCAGAACATGATGGTCATCTAACAATTCAGACTTTATCTCCAAGCTTACTACTACCTGCCCCTAGTTTTGACTTCTAAATCATAAGATAACTGGCAGCAATTTGAGTGAGTCCTTTATAATGAGACTTCCCAGAACACGGAACTGTTTTACTCGAAGTATCTACCATTAACAGTCTAGCCATCCTTGCTGGTTTTACTGGCATGGTGGTACATGCCTGTAGTCTCAGTGACTTGAGGGGTAGAGGCAGGAGGATTGACTTTCAAGACCAGAGACAGCCTGTGTAACTTGGGGAGACCCTATTTCAAGGCAAAAAATAAAAAAGGGGGTTGGGAGTACAGCTCAGTGGTAGAGCACTTGCAAACAAAGTATCCATAAGAGCCCAGGTTCAACTCCTCAGTACCATAAAAACAAACAAAAACCATATGGACTGGTTTTATAGCTATAAGTAAAAAGACCTCTGAAAACTAAAGATGTCACATTGAAGACAAAGGTGAGCTTGACTCATGCTGTAGTATTTTCAGGTGCATCATATACTTATGAAAACAGGCCACTGAATAAAGGAGACAGGAGAAGAATTGATGCTTTTGAATTATGGTGCAGGAGACAAATATTGAATGTACCATGGACTGCCAAAAGAACCAACAGATTTGTCCTAGAAGAAGTGCAACCAGAGTACTTCTTGGAAGCAAGGATGGCTAGACTGTGTCTTATGTATTTCGGACATGTTGTCTGGAGGGACCAATCCCTGGAGAAGGACATCATGTTTGGAAGAGTGGTAGGACACCAAAAAAAAAAAGGAAGACCCTCACCTAGATGGATTGACACAGTGTGTAACGGTGGGCTTAAACAAAAAGGATCATGTGCATGGCACAGAATTGGGGAATGTTTTATTCTATTGTACATGAGGTCTCTCTGAGTCAGACCTGACTCCGTGCCACCTAACAACAATAATAAGAGGTAAAATTGGAAGATGAGGCCAACAGAAGTATAATAGTTAAAACATTTAAAAATAATTCTAAACTTTTCTCTCCTTAAAATTGGAGAGTGGTTCTGGTTTAAAGAACATGCTATAAAGTTACAGGAGTAATTTAATGACTTGATCCTACCCACTCACCCACCCCCCCATTCTCTCAACTTAGACTTTGGCTTGAGCTTTGTGGGTTGGAATCCACTAAATCACTGAAGAATGATTTGCTTAGTGCAGATGAGGCAAACAGAAAAAGTGTACTAGGAATAAGGTTGTTTTGGAGATGAAGAAAAATCCAGTGGCAACAATATCAAAAAATTCATTCTGAACTGCAAAAATGTCCTATACTTGATAGGAAACTGTGCATATTTAGTATGGAAACAGTTCTTTTTGATACCTATGCCACCCTTATTGATTAATGTTTTTAAGGTGAAACTTACTTCCCCCACTCCCTTTGTAAAAATTGTCAGAAAATTTCATCCATACTAAATGTGTCTGATTTCCAGTTTGTATTAGTGGTTTTTTGCATGGGAGGCATTCAAAAGCATTCAGTTCTGTTGAAGCCCTTGTCTATCTAGATTGCAAATCAGATGATTACAGGAACTTCTTTTATGCTTATTTTTTAATTTCTTGGTTTAGAAAGGTATAGATTGCTAAACATGACTTGTTTCATGCTTAAATGAATGTTACCACCACATTTTTGAGCCAAAATTTTTGCTGAGTACACATTGGCTATATTTTACAATTGATAGCATTTGATATTGGTGAATTGTGGAAATTCCTTTTTCCCTTGAAACATTCCACCTCTCTTATGGACAATACTTTTTGCTTAAAAAAAAATACATATAATTTTTTGTATGTGATACTAGGGCATTGAACCCAGGGCACTCCACCACTGAGCTGCGCTGCAAGCCCATTTTTAAATTTTTTTTTTGTTTTCTTTTGAAACAGGATCTCATTAAATTATGCAGGCTGCATCTGGCCTTGAACTTGCAATCTTCCTGCCTCAGCCTCCCAACCTGTTGTGTTTACAGGTGTGTGCCACTGCACCTGGATTGCTTAATATAATTTATGATAGGCATAGCTCAACCCCTTGGACCAGTGCAGCTAGTAATGTGACCCCACAAAATCTTTTAACGTCATGTACTTTTTAGTGTTTATTTCTTCATGAACCCATGTATACCTCCAATTTTGAAGTTCCAAAGCAATACTGCACATGTTTACAGAGTGATACCTAATGCCTCTTTACAGCCTACTGGGATGGCACCACAGTATCAAATTCCAACTTTGAAATAAATGTAAATATGTCACATTGGGTAATGTGAGTTAGATTAGTATCATTGTCCGCCATCCAGTCAGTTGAGTATAATTGGGTTGAATTCCAAGTGATTCAAAGCTGTTTGAAACCCTTTCCGGGTGCATCAGAGATTACATGAGTTATTGGCAACTTGGCAAGTAAGACACAGCCATTGCTGATAATATTTTTGAAAATCATCTGTCCTAGAAGAGGTACAACCAGAGTGCTCCTTGGAAGCAAAAATGGCCAAACTGCGTCTTACATATTTTGGACATGTAGTCAGGAGAAAACAATCCCTGGAGAAGGACATCATGTTTGGAAGAGTGGCAGGTCAATGGAAAAGAGGAAAACCCTCCACCAGATGGATTAACACAGTGTCTGCAACAATGGGCTTAAACATTAATAAGATGGTTTCCCTGGCACAGAATCGGCAAGTGTTTCGATCTGCTGTACATAGGGTCGCTATGAGTCGGACTCGACTCGACGGCACCTAACAACAACAGTTCAACCCAGTTCTAGATGCCATGAATCGATCATCACAAAATTTACTTGAGAACTCGTTAAGAATTGCAACCACTTCCATTGAACCAGACTTGATAGAATAGTTTTACAAAAACAAGACCAAATTTCCCACTAATTTTATATTGTCCTCATTTTTCTAAACTTTCTAATTAAAAAATGTAAAAAAGTATTGTCATGTATATACACTAACTTTGTTGTTAGGTGCCATCAAGTTGGGTCCTACTCATGGTGACCTGATGTATAGTGAATGAAACACTCCACCACACTGTACCATGCACACAGTGTTTTTTAAGTTAAGCCCATTATTGTAGACACTATGTCAATCCATCTAGTTGAGGATCTTCCTTTTTTCATTGACCTCCCACTCTCCCAAACATGATGTCCTTTTCCAGGGGCTGGTGCCTCCTAACAACATGTCCAAAATATGTAAGGCACAGTCTAGCCATCCTTGTTTTAAGGAGCTCTCTGGTTGCACTTCTTCTAGGATGAATCTTTTGGTTCTTTTGGCAATCCATGGTATATTCAATATTTGTCTCTAGCATCATAATTCAAAAATATCAGTTCTTCTCTTATTTTTCTTATTCACTGTCCAGCTTTCAGAAGCATATGATGGAACTGAAAATATGGCTTGAGTCAGGTGCACCTTTGTTTTCAATGAGACACCTTTACTTTTCAACACTTTTTACTTTGAAACAGGGTCTGGCTAAATTACTCGGAGTGTCTCTGGTCTCAAACTTGCGATCCTCCTGCTTCTGCCTCCTGAGTCACTGGGATTACAGGCATGAGCCATCACACATGGCTTCTTCCTGTGTTCTTTAATTTTGAAATCACAGTGAATTTTGCATAACTGAAAATTCCTCATGTGTCTCCTGACCAGAGAAAATGTAAGAGGATTCCATGTATTCTTTCATAGGTTTACCCCTAAAAGCAGAAGATGCAATGCTAAGTAGTGGTGTGTGTGGCACTTAAAGGGGTCATAGTTTTGTATGCTTGATTTTTATAATAAAGTTGAATATACTCTGTATATACAACTGAGTTTTAATATGGTAGCTCATACCTTAACAGAAAAGAGAAGAATCAAATACTATAGGTTAAAAAAATTACTATATTATGCAATATTCTTATAGGATCTTGTACTTTTCCATAGGATATAATTAAATACCTACAACACAGACAGATGTGTTGATACTTAATTCATTTAGCAAGAAGTAATAAAATATTGTACTAATTATATGTAGTGCTGGGATTGGTAGAGTGCCACTCTGCAGTCTCTGAGGTCCTGAGTTTGATTCCCAGCACCACAAGCATGGGAGAAGGACATGGCAATCCACTCTCATGGCATTCTTGAAACAATCAGCCATTGAAAACTCTATAAGGGTTGCTTTGAGTTGGACATGACTCAACAGCACCTAACAACAACAATAATTATATGTGATCTAAAGGAGGTTTTTATTAATACAAAACAAATATTAATATTTGTTAATGGAATATTTGTTAAAGGAATGAAACCAAAATCCTTGTGCTTTAGAGCATTTCTTGAAATTAGGATTTTATGTGCATCCAAAAGTAGAACTCTGATTTTTAATGTATCCATAAAATCCAAAGGAAAGAAACTTTTTTTTGAATGTTTAAGGCAATGTGCTAGGCAACTGACACATTTTTCCTCATTTATTACTCAACCTTTTAAACCTTTTAACATAAACGTGCATATTTTACAGATGAAGAAATACAGAGCAGGTTACACAGACTTATCTAATGTGACAAATACAGAAGTTTTTTAAAGTCTGGATTTTCTCTTTGTAAAAGTCATAATCTTTCTTCTGTACCATAGTGTCTTCTGCAAGTGCTGGACTACTGAGCTGCACTCTCAGTCCACTTTCTTACTTTTTTTTTTTTTTGTGGTACTGGGGGTTGATCCCGGGGCCTCACGCCTGCATGCTTTGCAAGTGCTGGACCACTGAGCTGCACCCCCAGCCCTTTTATTATTTTTTTTTCTTACTTCCTGAGACAGGGTCTCGCTAAGTTACATAGACTTCCTCTCATCTCGAACTTGCAATCCTCCTGGCTCCGCCTCCCAAGCTGCTGGGATTACAGATGTGCGCCACCACGCCCAGCTGACTTTCTTACTTTTTTGAGACAGGGTCTTGCTAAGTTACACAAACTGCTTCTGGTCTCCAACTTGCAATCCTCCTGCCTCTGCCTCCCAAGTCACTGGGATTACAGGTATGCACCACCACATCCAGCTAAAGTCATTATTTTGTTGTTCTTGTTACATGCTGTGCTGTCGAGTCCTACTCACAGTGACCCTATATACAACAGAATGAAACACTCAGGGATTCTGTGCCAGGCATATGATCTTTTTTATGTTTAAACCCATTGTTGCAGACACTGTATCAGTTCATCTAATGGAGGGTCTTTCTTTTTTTCAATGACCTGCCACTCTTCCAAACATGATGTCCTTCTGCAGGGATTGGTCCGTCCTGACAATATACCCAAAATACATAAGATACAGTCTAGCTATCCTTGTTTGAAGGAGCACCGTGGTTGCACTTCTTCTAGGACAAATCTGTTGGTTCTTCTGGCAGTCCATGGTGTATTCAGTATTTGTTTTCAGCACCATAATTCAAAAGCATCAGTTCTTCTCCTGTCTCCCCCTTATTCAGTGCCGAGCTTTCACAACCGTATGATGTGACTGAAAATACCTTGGCATGAGTCAGGGACACCTTTACCTTCAGTGTGACATTTTTACTTTTCACCACTGTAAAGAGGCCTTTTGCAACAACTTTTCCCAATGCAACATGTCCTTTGATTACTTTACTGCTGCTTCAGTGGATATTGATTGTAGAACCAAGTAAAACAACATCTTGGACAACCTCAGTCTTTTCTCCATTTATCATGACATTGCTAACTGACCCACGTGCAAGGATTTTTGTTTTCTTGATGTTGAGGTGCAACCCATACTGGAGGCTGTGTTCTTTGATCTTCATCAATAAATACTTCAAACCCTCCTCAGTTTCAGCAAGGAAAGTTGTGTCATCTGCATAGTGCAGAGTTGTCACTGAGTCTTTCTCCAATCCTGATGCCACATTCTTCTTCATAAAGTCCAGCTTCTTGGATTATTTGCTTAGTGTAGAGATTGAGGAGGTACAGTGAAAGACTGTAGCCTTTATTCACACCTTTCTTGACTTCAAACCAGGCAGTATTTTCTTGTTCTGTTCAAAAGACTGCCTCTTGGTCCATGTCCAGATTCCTCTTGAGTACAATTAAGTGCTCTAGTATTTCCATTCTTTACAATGTTATCCATAATTTGTTGTGATCGACATGGTCAAATGTGTTTGCATAATCAATCAAACATATCATCTGATATCAGCAATGAAGTCCCTTGTTCTACACCCTGTTATGAATCTGGCTTAATTTTCCGGCAGTTCCTTGTTAATCCTGCTATAGTCATTTTGAGTGATCTTTAGCAAAATATTACTTGTGTGAGATATTAGTGATATCATTTGGTAACTTTCAGATTTGATTAGATCCCTTTTCTTGGGATTAGGCACAAATATGGATCTCTTCCAGTGTGTCAGTTTGCTATACAGTGGGGGCTTGTGTGTTGCTGTGAGGCTGAAAGCTGTGCCATTGGTATTACAAATTCTAGCTGGGTCACCTATAGTGGACAGGTTTCAGCTGAGCTTCCAGACTAAGACTAGGGAGAAGGACATGGCTAACCCACTCCAAAAACAATTGGCCATTGAAAATTCTATACTGTAAGATATGGTGGTGGAAAATGAGGACCCCAGGTTGGAAGACACTCAAGATAACCGGGGAAGAGCTGCATCCTTAAGGTAGAGTCTACCTTAATGACAGTAATGGAGTAAAGGCCCAGGGACCTCCATTTGCGTATGTGGCACGAAGGGAAAAATGAGAAAGAGCTGTGAACATCCATTAATATTTGGAATGTGAAATGTACGTAGTATGATCTAGGAAAATTAGAAATCATCAAAAGAGAAGTGGTGCGCATAAAGGTCGACATTCTAGGCATGAGTGAGCTAAAATGAACTGGCATGGACCATTTCGAATCAAATAATCATATAGTCTGTTATGCCAGGAATAACAAAGAGAAGTAGGGTTGCATTCACCATCAAAAAAGACATTTCAAGATGTCCTGAAATACAGTGTTGTCAGTGATAGAATAATATCCATATTCCTACAAGGAAAGCCAGTTAACTTGACTGTTACTCAAATTTACCCACCCACCAAAGGCCACAAATGCAGTTAGGGTAAATTTTTACCAGTTTCTGCAATCTGATATAGATTGAATATGCAATCAGGACGCACTGATAATTACTATTGACTGGAATGCAAAAGTTGGAAACAAAGAAAAAGGCTTAGTAGTTGAAAAATATGGACTTGCTTTCAGAAATGATGCTGTAAATCACATTTTCCTTGCAAATACATTTTTTTACCAACATAAATGGCGACTATACACATGGAATTCACTTGATGGGACATACAGGAACCAGATTGACTCCATTTGTGGTAAATGACAATGGAAATCTCCATATCCAAAGCCAGAATAAGACTAGGTGTTCAATGTGGGTCAGACCACCACCTGCTCATGCAGGTTCAAATTGAAACTGAAAAGAGAACAAGTTTACGAGAACCAACGTACCTTGAGTATATCCCACCTGAGTTTAGAGACCACCTCAAGAGCAGGTTTGATGTGTTAGACACTAATGATTAAAGACCAGACCAGTTGTGGCATGACATCAAAGTCATCATTCATAAGGAAAGCAAAAGGTTATTAAAAAGAGAAGAAAAAAAGAAAAGACCAAATTACATGTCAAGAGAGACTCTGGAATTTTGCTTTTGGATGTAGAACAGCTAAAGTAATAGGAAGACTTGAAGAAGTTAAAGTACTAAACAGAAGATTTCAAAGGGGAGCTCCAGAAGACAAAATCAAATATTATAATGACAGGTGCAAAAAGCTGGAGATAGAAAACCAAAGAGGGAGAACATGCTATGTTTTTCTGAAGCTTAAGAAATTGACAAAAAAAAGTCATTACTTTAATTGTATGTTAATAAGTACAGTTGTTCTTACTCCTAATTTTATAGGTAGAAATAATGAAGACTTAAGCAACTTGACCCAGATGAAACAGTATGATGATGATATTCCTATCTTTTGACTCAGCAAGTCTTCTGGCTCTTTCTCCAAGCCTTGTTTTATTTAATAATATATTACTAACAAAACATATTTATAATGTGTATAACGTATGCAGTCATAAATGCAAACCATTCACTCATTTGGAAACATCAAGTATGTACATATATATTTGCTACTTCTAATATTTTATTCAGCATATTGTTAGCACCTCATAAACTATTTTTGGAGTTTTAAAAAAAATCATTACGTGCTTTTGAATTCCTATACTAGTAGAGAGCTGATGCTATGACTTGTAAAAATAAACTTCACAAATTAATATTATATCTTTAATCATTTATCCAGTGGGTTATATTTATTAACTCATTTATTTTTTGACCCTGACAAGTAAATAGTCTGATCCTTTGTCTGTTATCTAACATATTAAGAACACCTAGAGAAGACAAGGCCTGTTTTCACATCTTGACCATTATGCTTTTAGAATATATAAATGTCTAGTTTTCTGGTATAGGAAAATGCCCATTCAAAAAAATCTGTTTTTTGCCGGGCACGGTGGCTCACACCTGTAATCCTAGTGACTTGGGAAGAAGAGGCAGGAGAATCACATATTTCAGGCCAGAGGCACCCTCTGTAACTTAGTGAGACCCCATCTCAAAATAAAAAAGAATTAAAAATGGACTGAGTGTATAGTGCAGTGGTATGCCACTTGCAAAGAATGTGCGAGGCCGAGTTCAACTCCCAAATGCTGCAAACACACAAACAAATCTAATTTTTATATTCTTGGCATATCTTTAAGAAACAACAAAAAAGTCTGATTTGATTTACACATGTATCTCTAAAACAAATGTTTTTTTGGGGGAAGGTATATCACTTTTGTCATAGAATGATCTTTTAAAGATTGAAATAATAAACAGGTGGAGAGTTCCTGTTTATTTTGCTTTTTGTTCACTGTCTTCCAAGGGTGAGAGCTGTTTGTAGAGGAAACCTGAGTAAGGATAAAAATACTCCTTTTGTTGAACTTTAGATCTAAAATGAATTTCTCCAGAGTCTCCTTAGTAATGTACTGTTTTAAGATAAAGAATGATTGATTAAATAGAAAATAATAGCAAGGAAGTAAAATTTTAGAGTGGTTAATTTTCACAAATGACAAACTTTTTTTTTTTTTTTTTTTTCTTTTCAGTACTGGGAGTTGAACCCAGGGCCTTGTGCTTGCATGCTTTGCAAGTGCTATACCACTGACCTGCACCCCCAGCCCATTTTTTTACTTTTTTTGAGACAGGGTCTCGCTAAATTATGCAGACTGTCTTTGGTCTTGAGCTTGCAATCCTCCTGCCTCTGCCTCCTCAGTTGCTGGGATTACAGGCGTGCACCACCTTGCTCAGCGTGTTTTATTTTTAGAAGAGATCTGTGTAGCCCAGGCTGTCCTGAAACACACTATGTAGCCCAGGCTATCCTTGAGCTCAGGATTCTCCATCCTCACCCTGCCATGTCCTGGGATTACATTTGTGCCCCACCAGGCCTAGTCTCATTTATTCTTCTGTGAATCAACAGTTTTGGATGCCTTTGAGTTCTTTGGATGTTATTGAATATCAGTGAAAACTGATGGGCTTATTCATTAACTGGTAGGATCTCTCCCCTCTTATTTGTTTGGGCTGCTAGTGAAAAACTCTTTTTTTTCAAATTTAAATTCATTACTTTTCACTGGTCTTGAAACAGTGATTATAACTAATAAAATTCCCAAGTGATAACTGAAACAAACAAACAAACAAACAAACAAACACCCTTCATGTCTGACAAGTATACCAAATAGTCTGCTGTGATTAAAAATGTTTACAATCCTTGCCCATTAGGTCTTAGTAAAGGAACAACAACAAAAAACTACCCTAGGGAACTCAACAGAGTGAAATTGAAGGAATTTCATGGAGGAAATCAGTTATCAAGATGTAGAGGAGGTTGAAAGAGAAAAACTGGGTATTGAGACATTCTAGATATAATGAAGGTAGGAAGTATGTGAACCACTAGGCCCAGATGAAGGTGGCTCTGCTGGTTGATGAGAAAGAAAACCCAGGGTGAGATCAGTCTCATAGCTTGAGCATCCCCTTGTGAGGATGGGTAGAACAGAGACTTGTGGGAGAATGAGGAGGGAAGTCAAGGCCTCTCCTCCAGGCCAAGAAGCAGCTCTAGGACAGGCCTCATGGAGAGCCCCGTGCTGACCACCAAAGGGCACAAAGAAAAGTGCTGGAGGAATAAAGTAAAGCGGTTGTAAGAGGCCAAGGTTAACAGAACTTTGAAGATCAGAGGATGGGTCCTAAAAACTTGGTCCTAGACATATGAGAAAGAAGTCCAGCTTAGCTGATACTGGTAATCTGAAAGGATATGAGGAGGCTTGTGTAAAATCATCTGGAGGGAAAAACAACTGACATCAGTAACTGATGCTAAAACAATGTTGGGACAATATGTTACTGCTGGGGCAATGTTGATAGGATTAATGTGTATACTAAAAGAAGAAAATTTATGTTTGTGTAAGCAGTGGGCGTGCATGTGCATGGACATGCATGTGCAAGCATGTATGCTGCTATAATCTTTGTTTTTGTTAATGGTTGTAAGGCCACGGTTTGTATTTTCAGTTTATTTTCTCACTATTTATTCTATAATCCCTGTCTTCAGCCAGCACTTCCAATGCTCAGGATTTTTTACCTGGTGGGATGTCGCTGACCTTCATTCTTAAAGAGTTGGAATCTTCCATCTACCTGTCTTTTTTTAATTAGTTGTAATTTGCCATTAACTGTTTTTGTTGGACATGGTCCAGAAGATCCACTGGGAACCAGAGAGTCTCCTTTGTAGCAACAACTGAGTGTTTTTCTTATAATCAGTATCAGTCACTCTAGCCAATACCTCTTTTTGCTGGGTGATTCATTGCCAGAAGCAGCATAAAATGGCCATGTGACATTCTGAAGTTCTAGTTTAATGGAAGTATTATAGAAACATTATATCCTTTATAAATGTGATCTCTGAATCACCAGAGTCAAAAGTTAGAGGAAGGAAAAATTTGGTAAGTTATTAGGCATAATTAAAGGAACCATACTACCACTTAATTCCCATTCAAGTTTTATGGAAGTTTGATAAATAACATGTTGTTTTGGTCACTGATATAAAGCATATGCCACATCCTTTAAGGTGAAGCCCTGATGTTTGAGGTCATTGTCTTGTAGTCTGTGTCATAACTGAGTGTTCTTCATAAGCCCCTGCTGTTCTGTTAAGCTAGCTAAGACTAGGTAATAGAATGCACAGATGACCCCACTGCTACAGTTCTTTTGCTGTGAAAATGAGTTCCTTCCAGTCAGTGTTGTGTGGAAAGCTAGAGATGAATAAGGTATTCCCTATACCTATAAATGCCAGTGTTAATAGAGAATTACTGTCAAGGAAGATAATTCATATCTTGAATAGTGTCTTTTTCAGTGAAGACAGATCATTGCCACCTCCTTGACTGAAATAATCAATTACCAGATCCCTGGGGAATGATACCATATTTGGGCCTCAATATTGGTGTTTGTTGTTAGCAGTTTCAGTACTCCATAGTTTTCTTTGCCAGGTTTGGCCGTGGCTAGAGAAAGTCCATTCTTGTGCCTAACCTCTGTCGTTCTTGGCATGGTTACATTATACATTAATTCAGTGAACAACCCCAGATAGTAAGTGAAAAAGCGTTAACTGAATAATTGTCTTCTTATCCATGTTATTGAGGGCCTTTTCGTCATTGGGTAGGGTATAGAGAACATTCACCTAAGAAATAAATATGTTCATGCTCTGTGTTTATTCTCAAAGATCCATTTCCATATTTTTTCCCTAGACTTTCTTGTCACTCATTTTGCTAGTTTTATTCTTTCTAAATCGTGATCAGCTGTCCAACCCATATTGCTCATGACTCAATGAAGATTTGTACCACAGGCTATCCTTCCAAATGAAGTGGTAAATCTGTACTGGGAAGCTTTTCTGTCACTGCTGTTTTTCAGGGATATCTTTGATTGAGGCCATAATGCTGCAGCAGTCTATTTTTGGTTGGTGCCAGCATATTATATTTACCTATTTTTCTCTTCACAGTCTAAATTCTTAGTTGTTGAAGGGAAGCACAAGCCACAGTAATTTACCTTTGATATCTTTTTGACATGCCTGCAGCCGTAGCCCTGTGGCTTCTGATCCCATCAGATCTTGGAAGCTAAGCAGGGTCTGGCCTAGTTAGTACTTGAATGGGAGATCACCTGGGAACACCAGGAGCTGTAGGCTTGGGAGACGGACCGGGCAACCCACTCCCAAAAATCACTCTGCCATTGAAAACCCTATGAACAGCAGAAAAGCACTGACAATAGTGTTTCTCCTGTTGTGCGTAGGGTGGTTATGAGTTGGATACCAACTTGAGGGCACCTAACAACAACAACAACAACAACAACAACAATAATCTTTTTGACAACTGGACCCTATAAAGTTTGCCAAGGTGAAGACCCCTACTTGCCTTTCATTTTTTCATATACTGGGGATTGAATCCAGGGCCTCTCATGTGCTCTACCACCAAGGTACATTGTCAGCCCCACTCCACACGTTTTTGTAGTACATATATCTGCTAATCTTTACCATGAATATGTCATACCAAAGCATTTAAGTACTTGTATTTTAGGTCCGCCTGCAGCCATAGCCCTGTGGCATCCCATCCCATCAGATCTCAGAAGCTAAGCAGGGTTGGGTCTGGTTAGTACCTGGATGGGAGACCGCCTGGGAACACCAGAAACTGTAGGCTTGGGAGAAGGACCTGGCAACCCCCTCCCAAAAATCAATCTGCCATTGAAAACCCTAAGCACAGCAGAGAAGCACTGACAATAGTGTTTCCCCTGTTGTACAGAGGGTCGTTATGAGTCGGATACCGACTTGAGGGCACCTAACAACAACAACAACAACAACAGCATTTTAGGTCCAGTCCTCATTATCATCAGTGTAATGCTGTTCTATGGAAAATCTAAGTGATTAGGATCTTTCCAGACTAGATGATTGTGACAATGAGCTAGCTTTTTTTCTTATGTTTTCAGAAGTTGTGATTAACTAGAGATATGAAGTATCATTGCACAGATTCTGTTCATAGATATTTAGCAGCTCACTTTGTATTTCAGCCATGCTGTTCTTTCCTGCTTGGGACATTTTCTCTATACCCAAGTCTTCTTGACAAGATTACATTTTTTGAATTTAATAATTAGGAGAAAGGATAGGTTTTTGTTGTTGAATCAGAGATTACTGATGAGATCCGAACTTCGCTTTTGAACTTTTTTGACTGTGACCTATAGTGAGAAACAGTTGAAGCTCAAACATACACATATATACAAATAGGTTTTATGAAACAATATTTAATCTTAACTATTACATGACATGTACTGATAATTTGTATTCTATTCTGTTGTCACAACTCATTAAGTCACCTATATGACCTATAGTTTGATAAACACTGTTCAGAGCAATAGCATGATGAAGGGAAATGGACATAAATATTTCCCCTTGGTTTATTATATGAACAGTGCTTACCTTGAGCATATTTTGGTTGATTGTTTCTATGCAGGTTCTTGGTCCTTTTTTTTTTTCTTTTTTGTTCCCGTTAAATTCAGAGTGAGAGATGTTTTAGAGCCTAAGTTCTGGTTGTGGTGGAAGGTACATACAAAATTGCAACTGTCTCCTTCCCTTTTTGAGGAAGAAAGAAGGCAACAATACATATGATAAATTGTGTCAGAGAAAAGCCAATGTTTTAAATAATTATTCTTCTATTCATTAATTTGACAGATATTTGATTTCCTTTTATGTGTAAGATCCTGAGCTCAGGGCAGAGGATAAAGTCATTAAAAACAAAAATGCACAAGATGTGATGGCTCATGCCTGTAATCCCAGGGACTTGAGGAGGGGAGGCAGAAGGAAACCAGGTTTGAGGCCAGGGAGAGATTGCCTAATTTAGCCAGACCCTATCTCAAGATAAAAAATATAAAATGGGTGAGGGTTCAGCCCATTGGTAGAACATTCACAAAGTATGTGCAAGGCCCTGGGTTTTACTCCCAAGTGCTGCCAAAAAGAACCAAAAAATAAAAACAGAAAAACCCCAAAACCAAAAATGTGAGTATTGTCCTTGTGGTACTTATGTTCTATTGGGGGCATGGATGTAAATGATTTATTATACATCTAATTTTATAATTGTAGAGAGTGGTGAGGAATCAGGCCTAGTCTGTGGTAACAAAATGTGCTCTGAGTTGAAAAATATTTACTCTGAGATGTAAATGATGAAAGGTAGAAGTGAGGATGTGTTGGCGGGGGGGGGAGGGATGAAGAATTTTTTTTGAAGGAATAGCCTATGTTCCCCTGTGAGATGAGAAGGATCAGATGAGAGATGAGGGCTGTTGTGGCTGTTAGCATAGAGATGGAGATAATGTGGTACAGGATGAGAGTGAGATGGTAGATAGGATTTCATCATGTAGGGCCTAATAGACCACTTTATCAGAGAAGCAGAGGAGAGTAATTGAAGGATTAAAAAGTGATATGAAGATATCTTTAATTTCACTATAAAGTGATAGGAAGATGTTTTTAATTTTACTGTAAAGGTGGTATGGAGTGAAATGAAATGTGGAGGAGCAAGAGAATGTATTAAGAGATTAGTTAGTAGCAGGGCTTAAGACTTGTGAAAAATTGAGTTCAGGTGTACGTTCAAAATATTAAAATTTAGAGGGTTTGGGTTTGGATTAAAAATTTTAATCCTATGTATGGATAAATGAATAAAATATTTTCTATGCTCTTTTTTTTCCCAATTTTCAAGTAGCTATTGATACCAAAAAAAACAAAAACAAAAAACAAAACAAAACAAAAAACCAATTTAAAAGCTGAACCCAAACAGTTTTTCACTGGGTTTGGGTTCAGGTTCAGGTTCAGAAAATGTTTTTAAATGCTTGCACTGGAATGGGTTCAAGGTTCAGGTTTGGGTTTGGTTTGAGGCTGTACTTTAAACACACACGATTTAAACCTGAACCGAACTTGACCTTTCTAAATTTTAACATATTGAACCCAATTTTTCATATGTTTGAAGTCCTGGTTAGGCTATTGCGTTAGAATGTACAAGAGATAATTATGGCTTGGACTAGGGTGGCTGCATCAGAGGGTAAAGGTGGATGACTTATCCAAAAGATATTTAGGAGGTAAGATTGAAAGGATTCATTAGATGTGGGAGTTGAAAGAGATGAAGAGGTCAAATACAACCACCACAGGTTTCTGGCTAGGGTTGCTGATATAGGAATAATGGAGGTGGATCAGAGTTGGGGAAACATTAATGAATTAAGCTTTGGACACGTGGAGTTTGAGGTTTGAGATCTTAGTAGGCAGATCTCAGTCACTGTGCAAATTTAATTATTTTTCCCACTTTACAAGTGAGACAGCTATTAAGTGGTCAGAGATAGGAGTTTATTTTTATTTTTCATTAAGAAAAGCAAAGATTGAAACATATTTAAATGCTATTCATTGGAATCCAGAAGGGAGCCCAGAGCTGTGATGCACACCTGTAATCCAGTAGGTTGGGAGGCTGAGGCAGGAGGATTACAAGTTCAAGGCCAAAGGCAGCATGTGCAACTTAGCAAGACCCTGTCTCAACAAAAATAAAGAGCTGGGTGCTTTGGTGCACACCTGTAATCTTAGCAACTTGGGAAGTTGAGGCCAGAGGGTCATAGATTTGAGACCAGAGGGAGCCTGTGTTAACTTAGGGAGACACTGTCTCAAATAAAGGGGCTACTGTCTCAAAATAAAGGGGCTACTGTCTCAAAGGGGCTGGGAGTATAGCTCAGTGGTAAAAGCCCTTGGCTAACATGCATGAGGCCCTGAGTTCAACCCCCAGCACCTAAATAAATAAATAAATAAATAAATAAATAAATAAATAAGGGCTAAGGGTGTAGTTTAGTGGTAGAGGACTTGCCTCGTATGCATGAAGCCCTGGATTCAATCCCTGAGTACTGCAATCAGTGAATCTGTCAATCAAAGAGAAAGAAGGTAATGTCAAAGATACTGGAAAGGGAGCTGGGTATGATATTACACACCTGTAATCCTAGCACCTGGGAGGAGGTCGCAAGAGGATCATGGGTTTGAGGAAAACCTGGGTTAAGTAGTGAGATGTCTCAAAAAATAATATTAGAAAGGAAAGAGATATAGTCTCTACTGTAAAGCTAAGATGATTTTAGATTTTATACAGATAGGAAAAATGTCCTGTCTTTTATAGGAATAGGGAAAGAGAGTGTGCATATATGTGTTAGTTTGTAGATTTGATGTTAAGGAAATAAGGGAAATTCCTTTTTGATAGCCTCTGCTTTCTTTGCAAACTAAAAAAAAATCATCTTTTAAGATTAGGAATGAGATAGAAAGTGAAGTTTCAAAATATTTTTTGTAGAAATAAAATTAATGAGTCAAGTAATGATTTAACTGAGAGTGAGTGAAGGAGAAGACACTTTTTAATTCACAGTTTAAATGCAGTGTTTTACTAACAACCCAAGGCAAAAATCTAATTAAATGCTAAATAATATGATTCTGTTAATAAACATAGAAAGGCAAGAATAAGAGAATAACGTGGGCTTCAGTCACTTTCAGTCACAAAAAGATTTATTGGAGAAGGTGGAACTTAAGTTTAGCCTTAACACATAGGTTGGTAAACTTGATAAGAACACAGAAGCAAGCCAAAGATGGAGCACTCCCTAGTGGTATTCTGTAATAATTTTGCTGATGATAATTCTTCTTTTATGCCAACATTTTAGTGAATATGGAGGTGAGACCATACCAGGACCTGCATTTGATCCAGCCAGCCACCCAGCTCCAACTCCTGCTCCCTCTTCTTCAGCATTTCGACCTGTAATACCGTCCAGGCAGATTATAGAAAGGCAACCTCGGATGCTGGACTTCAGGGTTGAGTACAGAGACAGAAATATTGATGTTGTACTTGAAGACAGCTGTACTGTTGGTAAGGATTTCCCTACTCTAAAACCTTTTTAAATGAATAATTCATTAGGTAAATATTCAGTTTATATATTGTTTTCTTTTGAGTTGACTGCCAATAGGAAAGAGAAGAGAAGTAAATTGAAACTGATACTTTTCCATACAGATATTTATACTCTAATTTTAATACTGTGTTGAGGTTGAGGTAAGTTCAAGAATAATTATTTTGCTCCATGTATATGAAATAGTATATAAAACTGGTTTAAGAGTGATGTTAAACCAACGATCTAGAAGCTTCAAAAATAGTGTGATTATTGAGCACATTGCATGCTAGCATTACAACACAAAGCCCATTCATTTTCTATAGTGTTGTGTCTTTAAAAAATTAACTTTCTCACATTTCTGAAGGCTGAGATCTCCAAGATTAAAGCACAGACACATTCAGTATCTGCTAGTGGCTGCTTTTTGCTTCCAAGATGACACCACAATGTGACATCCTCCAGAGGGATGAGTACTGTGACTTCATATGGCAGAAGGTGGGAGGGTAAAAGGAATGAACTTTCTTTATCAAGCTGTTTAGTAAGGACAGCTCATCCCATTCACAAGAGCAGACACTCCTTGCCTAACTGCCTTTTAAAGTTTCTGCTTCTTGATAGTACCACTTTGACATTACCTGACATATTCAAACTGTAGCATATAGAAGTCAGACTGAAATATGTTTCCATCACTGTTCCTTGTTACCAGTTGAAAAAATAGTATCCTATTAAAGGAAATGCAAAGTACATGCCCACCGTTTCTGCATAGACTTTATCAAATTACTGTTGCTTAACTATGTTGAATTCATGTTTTGTTCAGATTATTTGATCCAATTTCCTTATACACCAAGAAATTGTATTAATTTCTATTTTAATGTAGTTTTACCTTAAATCTAAATTCCAGATATTTCTAAGATGTTGCCTTTGTTCCTTTGTGGGAAATCTTTTCCTAATTTAATTTAGTTAGTGCTTTAAAAAGCAAAATTGTTACAAAAGAGTCATTATTCCCAAACATTAATGAAATTATGTTGTTCCTATACCATTAAATTTTTTTTTTTTTATTTTTAGGATACAATTCAAATCTTTAACATGGCTGGTAAATCTCTGCTTGGTTTGGCCCTGCCTATATTTTTTGTTTCATCTATTACCACTCTCCCCCTTGTTCACTGTGCCTATGTCATAATTGACTTTTTGTGCTTGTTTCTTATTCTGCCTAGATTCTTCTCTTAGATCAACCCATTCACCTTGTGTCCATCCCTATGCTTCAAAATATTCTATCCATTCTTTTTCCTTCATTAAAAAAAGTGGTTAAAAAAAGCATGGTATTTACTTTCTTAACAAATTACTAAGTGTACAGTACAGTATTGCTAAGTGTATGCATACTTCCATCTTGTATAAATGAAACTGTACCTATTGTTCAGCAATTGCTCTTTTTACCTCCCTTGAGACCCCGAAACCCATCATTTTATCTTCTGTTTCTGTGATTTGACTACTTTATATGCTTCACAGAAGTAGACTCATGCAGTATCTGTCCTTCTGTGACTGGCTTATTTGACTCAGCATAATGTACTGAAGGGTCATCCTTGTCGAAGCATAGGAGTTGTTGTTGTTAGGTGCTGTTGAGTCGTATCCGGCTCATAGCAACCCTACATACAACAAAATGAAATACTCTTGGACGTTGTGCCATGCCTAGCACTATGTCAGTGCTTCTCTGCTATGCATAGAGTTTTCAGTGGTTGTTTGGTTCAGGAGTGGGCTGCCAGGTCCTTCTCCCACTTTTGTGGTGCTGCTGATCAAACCCAAGGCCTCAGAGAGCACAGAGAAGCACTCTACCAACTGACCCAAACCCCAGCCATAGGATATGATATAATGCGCGCGCGCACACACACACACGCACACACACACACACACACACACACACACACACACACACAGCCCTGCAAAAATTAATTTAATTAAAATGTGGCATATAGATAAAACGAAATATTCAGCCATAAAGAACAGACCAAGCATGGTGGCACATGACTGTAATCCCGTGAGACAGAGGCAGAAGGATCACAAGTTCAAAGCCAGAGACACCCTGAGTAACTTAGTAAGACCCTGACTCAAAATAAGAAATGGCCTAGAGGTGCAGCAGTGTAACTCCAAAATCCAGAAAGTCTGTATATGTCCATTATGAAGACATCTAAGATATGTTCTCTCTTTTTAGAAGCCTATGCCCATGTCTTGGACATGTACTATGATTTTTTAAAAATTAATAAATGTTAGTGGGTTACAGAGTAATAAGGCTTTTGCAATTTCTGTTTTGCACTTACTACACCATGTTTGATTACACTTTCATCAATTTACATAATTTATGGAACCTTCTGATTAATATGTGGTAAAAGTCATATGCAATTTGGGGTTATAGTGCCTGTTTTTCCCATGTATTCATGTACTTGTATCATAATTTGAGATTATCCTCTCCCCCATTATCCCTCTGCATTATTTCCCTTTTCTGTCTGCTCTTCCATAATCTTTGCTCCACCCCCCAATCCCTTCCTCTTTCTTTCTATTCTGCATATATTTTCCCTTCTTAAGTAAGCATGATTGTTCCTTTTCATATATCTACATATGTGTAGTTTTTCCCCCTTCCTTTAAGTTAGATTTAGCTCCTAAATATGAGTGAGAACATTGATATTTTATCTTTTTGGGCCTGGGTGTGTTTGCTTAGGATGATATTCTCCAGTTCCATCCATTTTGCTGCAAATGACATTATTTCATTCTTTTTTGTTGCTGAGTAATTATCCATTGTGTGTAGATACCACACTTTTTTTACCCATTCCTCTGTTGATAGACACCTTCGTTGATTCCATACTTGTGTGATTGTGAAGAGTGCTGCATTAAATACGGAAATACAGATGTCCTTGCGGTATGATGACTTATCATACCCAGAGTGTAGCTGGGTAACATATCAGTTCTATTCTTAGTTTTCTAAGATATCTCCATATTGATTTCAAAAGTGGTTAAAATACTTTACAACCTCAACAGCACTGTAAAAGGGTTCCTTTTCTCCGTGTCCTCACAGCAGTTTTTCTTATTTGTTTTGTTGATCTTGGGCATTCTTAGTGGAGTGAGATGGAATCTAAGTATTGTTTTGGTTTGCATTTCCCTAGTGGCTAGGGATAGTGAGCATCTTTTCATGTGTTTCTTGGCCCTTTGGAACATCTTCCTTTGAGAACTGTCTGTTCATTTCCTTTGCCCACTTATGTATTGGTTTATTTGTTGACTTGTTATTTGCTTTCTTAAGTTCTTTGTATATTCTAGAAACTAGTCCTCTGTCTGATGTGTAGGATGCAAAGATTTTCTTCCATCCTGTGGGCTTTCCTTTAACTCTGTTGATTGTTTTCTTACAGAAGCTTTTTAATTTCGTTTAATCCCATTTGTTAAATCTTGGTGCTGCTTCCTGGACAATTGAAGTCTTGTTAAGGAAATAATTGCCTGTGCTTGTGTGTTGAAGTGTGTTTCCTAGTTTTTCTTCTAGTAATTTTAAGGTTTCTGGTTTTATCTTGAGGTTGCTTATCTATTTCAAATTGACTCTTATGCAAATTGAGATATAACAGGTCTATTTTCAATTTTCTGCAAATGGATATCTAATTTTCCCAACACTATTTGTTGAAGAAGCTGTATTTTCTCCATTGAACATCCTTAGCACCTTTTGCAAAAATCAGGTGGCTATAGTTGTGTGGGTGTATCTCTGATTCTGTTCCATTAGTCTTATTTTTGTGCCTGTATGAAGCTGTTTTTGCCACGATAGCATTGTAGTATACTCTGAAGTCAGGTATAGTGATCCCAAGTGTGTTGTTTTTGCAGTTTAAGATTGCTTCAATTGCTTGGGAAATTGCAACAAGAATAGACAAGTGGGATCACATGAAATTAAAAAGCTTCTGTACAGCAAAGGAAACAATCAACAGAGTTAAGGAAGACTTCACTGAATGGGAGAAAATCTTCGCATCCTATACATCAGACAGAGGGTTAATTTCTAAAATTTACAGTGAACTCAAGAAAGCATTTCTCAAGACCACATATAATCCAGTACACAAGTGGACAAAGGAACTGAACCAACAGTTCTCAAATGAAGAAGTTTGTAAGGTCATGAAGCACATGAAAAAATGCTCAATCCCTAGCCAATAGGGAAATACAAATCAAAACAACTCTGAGATTCCACCTAACGCCAGTAAGAGTGGCCAAGATCAACAAAACAAATAACAAATGCTGGTGAGGTTGCAGAGAAAAAGGAACCCTCTTACACTATTGGTGGCACTGTAAATTGGTTCAACCACTTTTGAAATCAATATGGAGATACCTCAGAAAACTAAAAATAGAACTACCATCCAACCCAACTGTACCATTACTGGGAATATACCCAAAGGGAGACAAGTCATCATATCACAGAGACACCGCATCTCCATATTCAATGCAGCACTTTTCAAAATAGCAAAGATACGGAACCAACCAAGATGCCCATCAACAGAAGAATGGATAAAAAATTATGGTACATATACACAATGGAATACTACTCAGCAACAGAAAAAATGAAATAATGTCATTTGTAACAAAATGGATGGAATTGGAGAACATTATTTAAGTGAATGAACACAAGCTCAAAAAGAGAAATGCCGTATGTTCTCACTCATATGGGAGCTGAATCATACTTAAAGGAAGAAAAAAATCCTGTACATAAATTGATATATAAAAAATGCACAATGAAACTTAGCGTAGAAGGGACAATATAAAGAATAGAAAGAAGGAGGGAGGGAAGTAGCAGAGGGAAATGAAGATGCAATGGGGAGGAGAGTCAATGTGGAGGGATGAAGGGGGAGAGGTCAATCTCAATGTAAATAGCACAACTTCATGAGTATATTGAAAAAATAGGGGACTATAACACAAATAAACATTTGAGTTTTACTACATATTAGCCATTGTTGTTGTTGTTGTTAGGTGCCGTCGAGTCGGTATCTGACTCATAGCAACCCTCATAGGGTTTTCAATGGCTGACTGTTTCAGGATTGCCTTGGAAGTGGATTGCCAGGTCCTTCTCCCATTTTTGCAGTGCTGGGAATTGAACTTGGGACCTCAGAGACTGCAGTGCAGCGCTCTACCAACTGAGTTAAATCCCAGCCCCCATATTAGCCATAAGGCTCCATAAACTTTATGGGTTAGTGAAAGTGTTGCCTGAGTGATATAAAGGGTGCATAATGGAAGAAGCCAATGCTGTATTACTTTTTACCCCATCATCATTTATTAATAAAGGAAAAACAAGCAAACAAATAAAAAAGATTGTTTTGGCTATATGTGGTCTTTTTGTGCTTCCATATGAATTTTAGGATAATTTTTTCTATTTCTGCAAAGTCTGTCATTAGAATATTAATGGAGATTGCATTAAATCTGTGAATTGCTTTTGGGAATATAGCCAGCTTTACACTATTGATTCTCCTGATTGATGAGCAAGAGAGATCCTTCCAACCTTTTAGTATCCTCTACAATTTCCTTCTTTAGTGTTTTCCTTGTGGAGATCTTCAGGGTCTTTGGTTAGATTGCTACCAAAATATTTAATTTTTTGGTGGGCTATTGTAAGTTGGATTGCTGCCTTAATTCCTTTTCTTTCTTTTGGTGTAAAGGGAGGCTACCAATTTTTGGCCTGCAGCCATACCACTGTGGTGTCCGATCCTGTCAGATCTCAGAAGCTAAGCAGGGTTGATCCTGTTTAGTACTTGGATGGGAGACTGCCTGGGAACACCAGGTGCTGTAGGCTTGGGAGACGGACCCAGCAACCCACTCCCAAAAAACAATTGGCCATTGAACACCGTATGAATAGCAGAGAAGCACAATAGTGTTTTGCCTGTTGGATGTAGGGTTGCTATGAGTTGGATACCCATTTGATGGCACCTAACAACAATAACAACAACAACAACAACAACAACAATTGATTTTTGAGGGTTAGTTTTGTATCCTGCTACTTTGCTGAGTTAATTAGCTCTAAAAGTTTTCTAAAGGAATTTTTGGGGTTCTTTAGGTAATGCTCATGTCATCCATGAATAAAGATAATTTAATCTCTTCCTTGCCTGTCTGTATCCTTTTGATTTCTTTCTCTTGCCTGATTGCTCTGGCTAGGACTTTGATCGCAATATTGAATAAGAGGGGGGAGAGTGGACATTCTTATCTTATTCCTGATCTTGGAATAATTTCAATTTTTCCCCACTTAATATGATATTGGCTGTGGGTTTGTCATGGATGACCATATAATGTTGAGATATTTCCCTATTATGCCCATCTTTTCCAGGACTTTTATCATGAAAGGATGTTGCACTTTGTCAAAGGTCTTCTGAGCATCAATTGAGATGAACATGTGATTTTTATCTGGAAGTCTCTTGATATGATGAATTATATTGATTAATTTTCGTAGGTTGAACATCTGTGGAATGAAGCCCACTTGATCATAGTGTATGCTCTCTTTTATGTGTTGCTGAATTTGGTTTGCCAGAATTTTATTGAGAAATTTTGCATCAATGTTCATCAGGGAAATTGGTCTATGGTTCTCTTTCTTGGATGTGTCCTTGCCCAGTTTTGGTAACAGAGTGATACTGGCTTCATAGAATGAATTTGGAAGTGTCCCTTCCTTTTGTATATTATGAAATAGTTTGAGGAGAATGGGTATTAGTTTTTCTTTGAAGATTTAATAGAATTCTGCTGTGAACCCATTGGGATTTGGACTTTTCTTTGTTAGGAGATTTTTTATTACTGACTCTCTTGGTGAATATAATGGTTCTGTTTAAATTTCTTATGTCCTCCAGGCTTAATTTGAGTAATTCATATGTGTTAAGGAATTTTTCCATTTCTTCTGTATTTTCAGTTTTGGGGAGTAAAATTTCTCAAGGTATTTCCTGATGATGTTCTGGATTTCATTGGTATTGGTGGTTATGACCCCATTCTCATCTCTAATTTTTAAAATTTGGGTTCTTTTTCTTTCTTTCTTTCTGAATGGGGGAGGGGGGGTCTATTTTATTAATGTTTTCCAAGAACCAGCTCTTAGTCTCATTAATTCTTTGAATTGTATTTTTAGATTCTTATTGAGATATCTTGGCCTTAATCTTGATAATTTCTGTTTGAGTGCTCCTTTTGGGATTGGCTGCTTGTTGGCCTTGTGGTGCCTTGAGATGTATCATTAAGTTATTTAATTGGGCCTTCCCTAACTTATTGATGAAAGCATTCATGTGTAAGAAGTTCTCTCTTAGAACTGCCTTTGCTGTATCCCATAAATTTTGGTAGGATGTATTTTCATTCTCATTTGATTGCAGAAAATTTTAATTTCCTCTCGGATTTCTTTGATGACCCATTGATCATCCAGCAGTGTCTTAGTGTCCATGAATTTGTAACGTTT